>JAODAL010004100.1:0-161881 GCA_025379985.1 Phyllomedusa bahiana
AAAATGATTCTACACACTTATGATGAGAGGACGGCACAACCGGCTGTATTACTGCTGGAACAGGTAGACCAAGTTAAAAGTTGTTTACCTGAGCCTGATTTGTCATTTTGGAGTTAGAAAACTCCTAATCTATGACCCACAGTAGAACAGGCGCATTTTATGGTACTAATGCGCACAAAAAAATTGTAGTGTGGGCGCCAAAATACATACATGTCACCCGAAATGTTTAAAGATATACGTCTCCCCTCCTCCCCTCCCGAATTATACATTTTATATAAATAAAAATATTTGGAAAGCTGTAACACAGAGTACTAAGTATAAAACCACTAAATAATGGCCCTCCATTAACCAAATAACACCACTACACAAAACCCGAATTCTAAGGCTAAAACTACTAATAATTCCACTAACACCAAGTACAGCCACATCAAAAATACCTATCACAACAACATAGTGACTGAATAATACCACCACATATCATCACCACACCATTATCAAATATAGACCATTAAACTATGACTGTTATTACTGTGATAGAGTGCCCATATTGTGCTAGATAGCAGTGTACACAGACTCTGCAGGTTGTATATTACCTCCATACAGTAAACATAGTGGTAGAATCCAGTGTACATATACTCTTCAAACTGTATATTACCTCCATACAGTGACAATGTAGTGGTAGATACCAGTGTACACAGGCTCTGTAGACTGTATATGACCTCCATGCAATGCCCACCTACAGTGGTTGGTACCAGTGTACAGAGGAGTTCACCCCACATATAAGTGATTACAGTTCAGTTACATTCAGTGACTCACATGTGATGCAGTGACTATGATGAGTCATTCACATTCTTGTTTTCTTGTCCATACGATCCAGACCTACATGCTGATTTCTCCTGGCCATTACTCGTCCCTACAGATTTGGATACAAATATCCTAGAATCCTCACTTTTCCAGCATCTCTTTACCTTTACCCAACTCTATACAAACACCCCAGTTGTGGGAGAGCAGATACGGATCATAGCTTAGAGCAGACCTGGACAATGTACGGCCTGCCAGCCACATTCAGCCTCTAGCTAGCTTTGACCGGTCACTGTGAGATTTCCCAACATTAAACGCAACTTAGTAGTCCACTACACTGCCACTATCCACCAACCGTTAAGGTCCCAAGTCGATGCCGATCGCTAAGTTATCAGCTCGGAACCTTGACAATCAGTGATCAGCAATGGCGGCAGCGCCGGGAACTAACTGTATGTGCGTTCTCTGGACACACATACATTTGCAGGCTTCTGTGGATTAGAGAGCAAAGGCTCTCCGCTACACAGAGTAGTCCGGTGAACCGCAAACAGGCTTGCAGCTCTCCGGAGTACACAGCACAGGCGTGCAGGAAGAAGATGGAGAACAGTGGGGGCCTCAAGGAGCGGAGGAAAGGTGAGTACTGTTAGTTTTTTATTTTTAATTAGCCCTCTCTACCTGCTGTGGGACATATAACCTGCCTATATACCTACTTGGGGACCTATATACCTACTGGGGAACATATAACCTGCCTATATAGCTACTGGGGGACCTATATACCTACTGGGGAACATATAACCTGACTATTTACCTACTGGGGGACCAATAACCTGTCTATATACCTGCCTGGGGACCTATAACCTTCTTATCTACCTGCTGGGGACCTATTACCTACCTATACACCTATTGGGTAACCTATAACTTACCTATATACCTGCTGGTGGACATATAACCTACCTATATACCCACTGAGAGATCTATAAGCTACCTATACACTTGCTGTGGGACATATAATCTAGCTATATAACCACAGGGGGACCTATAACCTACCTATTTACCTACTGAGGGACTTTTAACCTTCCTATATACCTACTGGGGGATCTATAACATGCCTTTATGCCCGCTGGGGACTTATATCCTTCCTATATACTTACTGGGGGGTGATATAACCTATGTACCTTCCTACTGCGGGACATATAACTCACTGAGGCACCCTACTACCCAGGGGCGTAACTTTGGTTCAAAAAGTGGGGGGGACCAATTTTTCCTCTCATCCCCTATATTCCTATGCCTCCTTCACTCACCTAGCCTTTCACTTCCCCTCCCTTTCTTTCTCTACCCTCCTCTCCATGCAGTGAAGCAGCCCCCTCTAACCTAGCTAGGAGGTCTGAGGGAGCGTTGTGAGCTCCCTCTGCAGGTCCGGGTGGAGTCTTTATGGCAAACACTCTTGGTGCAATTCCATAAAGGTTTGAGGGGCTCTCTAATTACTAAAGTTTAGAGCCAGACGGGGACTAAAAAAGCAGCCTGGCAATGAACCGAACCAGCCCACCTATAATAATTCCCCCCCCTAGATGGAAATAAAAAATGTTGTGCAATGCAGCAAATTTCACTTAACCCCTCCCATCTCCCATCACTACTCCATTAAATGTGTTATTTAAACAACAGAATGATGAAAATAAAAGAACCCAATCTCTCTGCTCCCCTAGGAATCACTTATGTCACACACTGTACCCCAAAATGCATTTTATTGCATACCATACACCAGAAAAAACATCACTCACTACACCCCAGAAATGAATTATATTACACATGGGAGCCACAGAAATTACATTACCAACTGCACCTTAGAAATGCACATTGTACTCAAGAAATAATATAATTCATTATACCCTAAAAATGTATTATATTACACACTGAACCCTAGAAATGAATCATATAACTCACTGTACTCCAGCGATTACATTACATCGTACCCCAGAGATTACAGTACTCACTGTATTTCAGAGACTACATTACACACTCTACCCCAGAGATTATTACATTACACACTGTACCCCAGAGATTACATTACACACCATACCTCAGAGATTACATCACACATCATACACGAGCGATTACATTACACACTGTACCCCAGAGATTACATTACATATTGTACCCCAGAGATTTCATCACACACCATACACGAGTTTACATTACACACTGTACCCCAGAGATTACATCACACCATACCCCAGAGATTACATTACAAACTGTACCCCAGAGATTACATTATAACATACCCCAGAGATTCCTACATTACAAACTGTACCCCAGAGATTACATTACATTACACATTGTACCCCAGAGATTACTACATTACACACCATACACCAGATATTACATTATCCACTGTACCCCAGAGATTACATTATCAACTGAACCCCAGATATCACATTTCACACTGTTCCCCAGAAATTACATCACACCATACTCCAGAGATTACATTACACACTGTACCCCAGAGATTACATTATACACTGTACCCCAGAGATTACATTACACAGCATACCCCAGAGATTACATTATATACTGTACCCCAGAGATTACATTACACACCATAACCAAGAGATTACATTACACCATAACCCAGAGATTCCTACATTACACACTGTACCCCAGAGATTACTGCATTACACACCATACACCAGACATTACATTATCCACTGTACCCCAGAGATTAAATTACACAGCATACCCCCGAGATTACATTAAAACACTGGAACCCCAAAGATAAAAATACACACATACCCCCAAGATTACATTAAAACACTTTACCCCAGATTTAAAAGACACACCCCTAACCCAAGATTACATTTTCACATAACCCAGAGATTCCTACATTACACACTGTACCCCAGAGATTACTGCATTAATCACCAAACAAACCCCCATATTACATTAAACCACGTACCCCAGAGATAAAAATTACACACTGTACCCCAGAGATTACATCACACCATTAACCAGAGATTACATAACACACAAAACCAGAGATAAAAATTACACACCCCTACCACAGAGATTACATTACACCATACCCCAGAGGCTCCTACATTACACACTGTACCCCAGAGATTACATTATACACTGTACCCCAGAGATTACATTACACACCGTACCCCAGAGATTACATTATATACTGTACCCCAGAGATTACATTACACAGCATACCCCAGAGATTACATTATACACTGTACCCCAGAGATTATATTACACACCATACCACAGAGATTATATCACACCCTACCCCAGAAATTACATTACACACTGTAACCCAGATATTACATTACACCATACCCCAGAGATTCCTACATTGCACACTGTACCCCAGATATTACTACATTACAAACCATACACCAGATATTACATTATCTACTGTATACCAGAGATTACATTACACACCGCACCCCAGATATTACTACGTTATTCACCGTTCCCCAGAGATTATTTTACACACAGTACCCCAGAGATTACTGCATTATTCATTGTACCCCAGAGATTACATTACTCACTGCACAACAGAGATTATATTACACCATTCCCGTGAGTTTAGTACATTACACTCTGTACCCCAGAGACTAACTACATTAGACAAGGTACCCCAGGAATTGTGTGTGTATATATACATATACTGAACACAGACACCGTACACACTTATGATGAGTTCACATGACGGTTTTTCGGCACTGAGTGTGTCGTTTGCTTGTTGGAAATTCGGCTCTTGCAAATGCAGAATTCCGATGAATTCTGATGAATTCCCAGACTGCCCGGGACAGAGTTCTCCCTCCTATCCATTAGCGCCTTTAAAGAATTCTGTGTAGGCTCTGACAGTACGCGCCGAAAATACTCAGGTAAAATCAGTGTCATCTAAATGACGACACTGATTTTACATAGGGTATAATGTAAATCAGTTTTCCTGTTTGGGTTGGAAGCCGGTTTCTGAGGCAGAATCCAGCACTGAATCCGCCCCAGAATCAGCATTCATATCTTCCGTGTGGGAAAGCACCTTTTGGTAAAGTTCACACAGCATATACGGGGCGCTCCGCTATATGCCAGATGCTTTAGAAGTACACACTGTCCAGTCCACACTACTAAAATGCGTGGGCCCCCCCCATCACTTTTAATTTTCCCTAGTGCGTAAGTGCAGGGAAGACGTGACATGGCTGTAAAGTATATACACATCTCACATATACAGTACATACCCTACTCACATGCACACACAACACCTAGCACCCTTGTCCCCTCCTTACCTGTCTCCTGTAGTCTGGTGCAGTTGGCATTCGGCAAGAGCTTCCATTCTCTGATGAGGGCTGAGCATAGGGGAAGTGGTATACAATGGGAGGGAAAGAAACAGCCCCAGATACAGAGAATGATGGACTGTGAGCAACGTTCTGATTTGTGAAGAGGCCCCTGCTGACTCCTGCTCTACCAATCAGCGCTGCTCTCACTCTGCACTGACACTTGAGGCTGCTGCCTACTATGTCCCCCCAAGATGCACAGAAATATCGGAGGCAAAGGGTTAACGTCTTCCTCCTCTGTGCTCTGCTCTCCCCACTTACCGTATTCTCATGCTTTCATATGGATTATTTTTTATTAAAGTAGCTAAAAAGTGGGGGGGGGGACTGTCCCCCACCTGGAAAAAAGTGGGGGGACCAGTCCCCTCCGTACCCCCCTAAAGTTACACCTATGCTACTACCTGTACTGAGGGACATATAAATTATTGCATTGTGAAGTCACTAACGGTCATTAAACCGGATGTTAAGGCCTCAAGTCGATTGATAAGAGCATAGCAATTGACTCCGGGAACTACAGTTGGTCGTTAAAGGGAACCTGTCACATAGGTTATTCACCCCTTGCTGAGTGCAGCACAAGCTAGTGGCAGACCTGCTGTTTCCAGTGCTGTGACCCTTATTCTGTAAGATGCTGTAGTTTTTGAGCATTTAATTCTCAAATCTTATTCATGAGCAGGGGTTAGCCCCACCCACCCAAGGCTAGCACCGACCACTGACAGTTATTCACATGTTTCTACCTATTCAAAGTAAAAGGTTTATCAGTTGAGGTGGGCGGGGCTAATATCAGATGGGCGGGGTATGAAAAAAAATGACTCTTTATATGACTTTTTCTGGCTGAAAACAGCAGATTTGAGCACTAAATACTCGAAAACTATAACATCTTACAGAATAAGGGACACAGCGCTGGAAACAGCATGTTTGACACTAACTTGTCCCCAGCAAGGGGGGCAAAAATTATGTGACAGGTTCTCTTTAAGCCAGTTGTTAAGGCCTCAAGTCAATTGATAAAAGCATAGCAATCAACTCCAGTGTCTATAGTATATAGGTATTGGGTAGAACTGAGTTACATATATTAGTCTGGCCCTCTATAACCATTCCAATTTCTCATGTGGCCCCATGGGAAAATGAATTGCCCACCTCTGGCTTAGAGGCACAGTCTCCTAGAGTAGTGGGGAGGAACAGAGGACTAACCCTCTGGAGAATGTGCTACAGCTGTGCCCTGTACCTCTCAGAATCATGTTGGGTGCTCCGAACTCCTTCCCCTGCAGCCAGGAGATCAGCCGCAGGAGTGATGTATGATCTTCAGGGGATGCAGAGAATGGAGTTTAGTACTGTCATGCTTGTGTTTTTTGTGTTGTGTCAGTTTTTCTTTTACCATTTTATTCCAGTCTTTGAAACAGAGGTGTTTGACAGATGCCTCTGTATTATCAGCGCCGGGCTTGGTGTCAGCCTTGAGATGACAAAGAAATATCACTGGCTGACACCAAGCCCCAGTGCTAGTGATAGAGAGACATCTGTCAGCCATCCCTTTTACTGATACTGGAAAAAAAGGTAAATAAATACACAAAACAACACAAAAGCACTTTATTTAAATAAACACTCCCCGGCAGCATCCCTCATTGACCATTTTGAGTAAATGGACCCAACACTGGTCCAAAGTAGTCCAGCGGGGAAATCTGTAAAATACAGACACACTAATCAGCATTTGACTGACAGCTTTCCTAAGTGCCTAAAGCAGAATTAATACTAATTTTGGCCTTACATATTGGAAGACACCCCCCCCTTTTAGCTTGGTAGCCACTCACATTAATTAGACCCTTGTAGGTAGGTAAGTATATAGGACTAACAGTGGGTAAAGTACCATCTAGGCAAAGTCAAAGGTACAGTACATACATAGAAAATGCTCCAGGTAGGTTTTCAAGGCCCTAGATAAGTAAGTACATAGACAGGTAAGACCCCAGGTAAGTAAATAGGAAAGCAAATCCACAGGTAGGTAGCTGATGCCCCAGGAAAATAGATAGGTAGTCAAATATGGCCACAGGTATGGGTTTCAGGAAGGTGGGTAGGCAGGCAAGGCCCCAGGTAGATAGGCAGGGCCCCAGGTATGCAGGTAGGCAAGGCCCTAGGTACATAGGCAAACAGGCAAGGCTCCAGGTAGGTAGGTAGGCCCAAAGCAGGTTGGTGGGTAAGCCCAAGGTAGGTAGGTAGGCCCAAAGAGGATTTGTGGGTAGGCCTAATGTAGGTAGGGTGGAAGACCCAAGGTAGACCCTAGGCAGGTAAGTCCAATCTATTAAATTATAACATCATTTATAATGTACGCTGAACACTGTAGAAGAAAAAAAATGAACATGTCAACCAAAAAAGGGGTTAAAATAAAAAAAATAATAATAAAAAAGTTACACATAATAATTGGTATTGCCGCATCTGTAAAAGTCCGATCTATTAATATATAACATCCCAGTCTTTTGACCGGTAGTTTAGCCTAAAAGACTATACAATTTGCTGGTTATTCCAGAAGTCCGTGAGATCTCCCCTTTTTCCAGGTGTCTCTCACACATTTCTTGAGGATGAAGCATTTCCAGTTTTATCACAGCATTGCATGATCTGTAAGTTTTTCATTTCTCGATCAATGTAGCTCCTTAAGGACTTCTGTTGTTGCAAAGCAAAGTATGTTTTCCAGGGGTACCATTTTTAAATGTCTATAACTCATTGATTAAAGGGGTTGTACTTTCCTTCTCCCTCAGTCCCAGCGCTGACTCTCTTCTGTTTACTTTCTGCCTTCTGCCAGCAGTCACATGCCTCTGTGCTACATTAAGGATTGGAACTGTGATGTACTACATTGCAGTGTCACGTGACTGCTGCAGCCAGTTAGTAGCTACAGTGGAACTCTTTAGATGCTGCAAAAGGAAGATTCAATTTGGGCCATTATAGCAGGGTTTCAGCTGTATGCTACAGCTAACATCTGAACCTATGGTAGTCTTCAGGCTATGTCTACACAGCAAGGATTTATGGTCGGTTTTTGACAAAGTTTTGGAATTTTGAAAACCGTGAAAAATCGACTGTCAACCATGCCCTTAAACCTTAATAGAAAATTTGAGCTATAGTCTACAGTACACAGCTCAGATTTACTGATGGTCAGATTTTAAAACCACCGGATTATTGTACTATTAAATTTAAGGAGACGTCCGGAATCCGAAAACCATCCTCAAATATAGATCAAAAAAGTGAAAACCAAGTGTAAAACACTGGTCGGATGCTAATTCAGAATTTGTACAACATGATAATATGCAGATAATGGACACGGAGAATTAATTTAGTGATGTCACAACACATAGATAATAAGCATGGTAATAAACAATACAGATAATTCATTCACTAATGTCACAGTATGACATTATGAAAACAAATGTCAGGACTATACTGTCTGAAGCAGAGAAAGTGGATTAAATGTGCGTGGATAAAGGGCATAGTCATGCAAATAAAGACTGTGATAAGATATAGGATGACTTCTTTGCTGCGTGTTAATGTAAAAAGAAACCACACCCACTGTTATGTCTCAGCTATATGACTTTACTATGTTTCTTATGTTCTTTGTTTTCATATGCTATATTTCTGTGTTCAGCTGCAACAATCCAGTGGCTGTTTGTCCCAGTAAAGCTGCCATCGCTATACCACATGACCACCTGATGACATCATAGAGTCATCTTCATCAGCAGCCATTTTCTCCTAGACACATGTAGATAAGACATGTAGAACCATCCTCTCCCATTCAGATATACGGTTAGCATTGTTGGTAGGGTTAAACATTGGATAGGGTTGTATTCTATGCCAGTAGCTGTTGTTTATAGTTAGACTCAATGCTTGCTGGGAAAGAGTTTAGCTGCCTGACAACTTATGCTCAGCACATGTAGGGAGGACACAACAGTAAAACAGTGGCTTCTGAACAGGCTGGTTTGAGGATTCCTAACAGTGCACAGCATCACAGTACAGCACAGCCGCAGTAAAACAGCTGCTTTCTACAGGCATGGATTACAGAGAATCTTAATCTTGCACAGTGTTACAGTGCAGCAATGCTGCACTATAACAACAACTTCTATCAAACTGGATTGCAGGATACTGGACCTTTCATGGTGCTACATTGTAGCGAGACCGCTACAAGACACACGTGACAGACACAAGTGAGTCACTATATCAGAAATCTATCTGTAAAACACTAAAACGTAACTTTTATTATTTATAACTCTTAACCTCTATGCACACTATTTAAAAACCTGATTTCTAACCTCATCATTTAACCCTTTTTGCTTCTGAAAGAGGGAATAACTCCCTTTCTATTATCAAGTCTGGTGGAGCACCACCTATTAACAAGAGAGCCTGCAGCTTTATTAAAATGAATATGAATATTACATAAAAAAGTAAGTGGTTTATGGAAACTGTCTGAGACAATAGTATACAGCACAATAAAACATGTACTTAATATGGCTTGCAGCTTTATTAAAATGAATATGTATATTAGATATATAGGAGAAGTGCTTTATGGGAAGATAATATGACAGTGGTGTACTGTACAGTGAAATCTATATTCCCAATGAATATGCATATTAGATGTGGAAAAGAGGGGGCTTATGGGAGCTGATAAAGCTGGCAGTGTGCTGTGGAATGTAACACCTATTCTGCTAAGTCCGTTGTAGGTGAGGCACGCAGTTGCAATAATATGAGAGAAATAAGACAGAAGCCCATCACAGTTAGGGCTGAGGTGTCTGCTGATGCAGTGCATTGGCACGGGCAGTACGGTAAGATGGGGCGCAAGCCTGTTATGGAGATGGTGAATTTGCCTGAGGATTGCTGTTCATGGGAGCATGGTTGCAACTTTAGCAGGACATATTATGAGTGTGCGTGCAGGAGAACGGAAGGGGGAGTGGGCTTTATGTGGATTCTCTGATGGCTAATTGGTGAGCACCTGAATAGGGGGTGTACCTATCATGATATAAAAGGAAGTGAGCTTACACCAATGTGATCGGACCCCTGATGAAGCCAGGTTAGCTGGCGAAACATGTCGGGCAGGTCAGATATGACGTTTTAAATTGTGATTTCTCACCTCTGTCTACAAGTGTCACCCGCTGCAGGGGTGTCACAAGGGGGCCTTATTTGTTCTGTGTCCATGAGATTAGGGACGACTGCCCAAGTATAGGCTTGGGATCTCTTACTGGAGCTAGTACTTTTCTATAGATATAAGGCTCTCCTGTTAATAGGTGGTGCTCCACCAGACTTGATAATAGAAAGAGAGTTATTCCCTCTTTCAGAAGCAAAAAGGGTTAAATGATGAGGTTAGAAATCAGGTTTTTAAATAGTGTGCATAGAGGTTAAGAGTTATACATAATAAAAGTTACGTTTTAGTGTTTTACAGATAGAGAACTGATAGAGTTTAAGTTTGCCTATGGCAAAATAGTAAATATAGTGATCAAAAGTCACTCTCTGTTCTCTTGCGAGATTCCCAATTTTTTGGAGATTATGTGACTATATCAGAAAGGCACAGCACGCAATATGGGACAATGTCTTATGCCTTAGTTAGCTCCAGAAGCTCAAAGAAGTCAGTGAGCAGCTCAACAGTCGTCATTGCCTGAGCTAGAGCTGAGGTGGCCAAGGTGCAGGCAAAATTTGCTGAACAAGAAATTCAGTTGAAAAAGAACAGCTGGTAGCAGAATCCAGTGCACAGCTGGAAAAGGCACAACTGGAAAAGGCACAGCTGAAAGTATAGTCCAGAAGAGCACAGCTGGAAGAATAGTCCAGAGCACATCTATTAATAAACAGGGCCCATCTGGATGCAGCAATGGAGAGAGTAGCGATGGATAGAGAAGTTGCAGCTGCTATTGTTAAAGCAAAGACGTTAGAGGAAGAAATCAATCTCAAGAGTGAAATACTCAGTAATATTCTTGAATCTAAATACAGAGATTATGGCAACTCGCTGTGTACTTCAAATTATGCAGTGCAACATGCTAAGCCAGATAAAAGCCTACATTCAGGTCCAGAAGCAAAGTCAACTCCTGCTTATAAGCTCCAGCAAAATCCTGTCATAGGGTCTGTAATCTTAGGTAACCAAGCACCCTACATAAAAAAAAGCAGTTACAAAGACTGTCAACCCTCAGTGCAATCCACACCAAAACCATTGAACGCCCATAGCACTACCATGTCCTCTAAGAAGGAACAAGTAGATGGTGGCTATCCCAGCAACAACATATCCAAAGATCGCTATAGCCCACTAGATTTTCCACTCACCAACCTCTCTTCAGACACATCTCATGATAATCATGGGATGTCTGAGCCCTTTAAATTCTTCAATAGATGTGAGCTAGTAACAAAAGGGCTCTCAAAATTTGATGACAGACCTGAAGGCTATAGAGCATGGCTATCTTCATTCAGGAATACCATGAAAGATCTAGATCTGTCTGTAAGTGAAGAGGTTGACCTTCTAGTCAAGTGGCCAGGGAATGAGTCAGTAGAACATACAAAGCGAATTAGAGACATTAACATTAATTTTCCAAGTAGAGATTTAAATATGATATGGGAAAGACTTGAGGAGTGTTATGGCTCACCAGAAGTGATAGAAAGATTTGAAGACTTTCCAAAGATCTCCAACAAAGAGTTTCCAAAGCTTAGAGAATTAAGTGACCTGCTGATGGAACTTCAAGTTGCCAAGGCTGATGGAGATTTGCAAGGACTTTCATTTCTGGACACTGCCCGGGGCGTCAACCCCATAGTTAGAGATGGGCGAATTGATTCTAACGAAGTGGAATTCGTTGAGAATTTCAGGAAAACTTCGGTTCTGAACGAAGTCGAAGTTTGGGGTACTTCGCGGAAGCGACGCGTCCTTTTGATTGATAAAATGGCTGCGAGCACATGGCGTTACATGGGGCAAAGAACTCTGGGAGGAAGAAAGGCATGACATGTGCAGAGATGAAGCCAATCAGAGACCGGCGGGATTCTGTGACGTCACCGCACTATATAAGTCCGGCGCGACGTTTGGGAGTTCATCCCGCTCTCACTGTACTGAGTAAGGGAAGGTGCTGCCGCGGCTGCTTATGATAGCTGTTTACTAAAGAACTCATTTTTATACAGGATTTTTGGGGGTGTCACAGCTTGTCTCAGAGACTGCTTCTCTTACGTTCTAATTTGATTTTGGGGGGTATTGAAACTGAAGTCCAGTGTGCGCCCCAATGCAGCAGCATATACATTTTAATGCTATCTGCTCACAGAAACATTGAATATCCAAGGGGGATCTAAGCCTGTTCCTGTTGTATTCATTTAAAGAAACAGTGTTTTTACAATCCAAATACCACTTAATTTTTGGTTGCTCATTTCTTTTGTGCAATTTACAAACAGGGGTTAATTAAGCATTGTTCTGCTGTTGTGGTCACTAAAAGAAACGTTCTTTTTCACCGCCAAAAAAGAAATTTTGCCTGTAGCATAATTCACAACCGAAGGTTAATTACAATTTTTTTCTGTTGTTGTGTCCCGTAAAATATACGCCTTTTTAAAACATGCTACAAAGCTGGAAATTTTTTGGGTTTTGCTCTTTTCATTTTGCGCAATTTAGATCCAGGGGTTAATTTAAGCGTTGTTCTGCTGTTGTGGTCACTAAAAAAAACCCGTTCTTTTTCACCGCCAAAAAAGACATTTTGCCTGTAGCATAATTAAACAACCGAAGGTTAAATTACAAGTTTTTCTGTTGTTGTGTACCGTAAAATATACGCCATTTTAAAAACGCAACAAAAGCTGGTAATTTTTTGGTTTGCTCATTTCTTTTGCGCAATTTACATCCAGGGGTTAACTAAGTATTTTTCTGCATTTGAACTTAGTAAAAGAAACGTTCTTTTTCACCGCCAAAAAAGAAATTTTGCCTGTAGCATGATTAATAACCCAAGGTTAATTATGAGTTTTTCTGTTGTTGTGTTCCGTAAAAAACAAGCCGTTTTAACACGCTACAAAGCTGGTAATTGTTGGCAGCATATTTCTTTTGCGCAATTTACATCCAAGGGTTAACTAAGTATTTTTCTGCAGTTGTATTCATTAAAATAAACGTTCCTTTTCACCGCCAAAGAAGAAATTTAGGGCGACATGTATGATCGGGCTTTCGCCTGTTTTTGGCGATATACTGTGCCTCCCAGCCCGAATCCCGCTTTTCGGACGGGGGGATTCAGTGTTAGGCGAAAGTGTTTCCCACTTTCAGCTGCGCCCCGCATGAAAGGGCAGGCAGTGGGGCGCCGGTGTTGTGGCGCGGGGTAGGCGTTTCCGGGGCAGGACTCGGCGCGCTCTTTATACTCCGAGGCATGTACGATGGGAGTCGGCAAAGCGAGGGCGCAGTGCAGCGCTCGGCAGCCCCGACAGCGGGACCGGGTTTTTTTTTGGTCTAAATGCTTCGGCAGAGGCGAAGTGAAGCAGGATCGGAACATGCGAGGAAGCAGATAGAAGATCGCGACAGAAATCTCGGCGCTCCCGCTCCGTGCAGCAGGAGAAATGATTCCGAAAAAAACGCCTTTATAAAGGTGGAAAAACATGTCGAAAAGAGCTGAACGTAAAAAATAAACATAATTAAAAAAAAAAAACACTTTCCAAAACTCTAGAACGCCGCAATATCTAGAATTATGATATTGGAAATTGCCGGGAAATACAGAAATTTTCAAATTCTGAAACCTATTCTCTTTGGGTTTCGGCATAAAACCGACCAATCAGAATAGGAGCGACAGTGAACCATTAAAACCTATGGGGAAGGATTGACCAATCAGAATCCACGGCTGGATAATTCAAAACACAGTAAAAAGACAGAAAAGAGCTGATTTGTTGAGAGAGAGGTGGCTTGGCTATCCCAGCCAATCAGAGCGCGAGCTACTTCTCTCATTATAGTCTATGGAGAGATGGACGCAATGCAATCTCAGCTCTCAGCGCCGTGCGGCATGAAGTATTAATCCAAAAAAAAATTTTATTAAGTGCCAAACATTATCAGATAAAGAGCAGAACCCTTCTTTACAAATAAAACAGTTAAAAACCCGAACAACACGTTTGTCGCCGAGACTGGCGCTACATACGGAATTGCAATAGAGAGAATAGCCGGGAAATACAGTAATACAAATTGTTTAAGCTATTCTCATTGGTCGGCAGAAGCCAGCCAATCAGAATAGGAGCGACAAAGACCCATTAAAATCCAAATGGAGAAGTTTGAACCAATCAGAATAGGAGCGACAGTGGCCCATTCTAACCTATGAAGGATTATTAACCAATCAGAATAGGTGCGACAAAGTCCCATTATATCCTATGGAGAAGTTTGGACCAATCAAAATCAAAGGCGGGACAGTTCAAAATACAGTAAAAAGACAGAAAAGAGCTGATTGGCTGAGCTAGCGCTGGCTTGGATATCCCAGCCAATCAGAACGCGAGCTACTTCTCCCATTATAGTCTATGGAGAGATGGGCGCTCTGAATTCTCTGCTCTCAGCGCCGTGCGGCATGGAGTATGAATAAAAAAATCATTTTTATTAAGTGTAAAACATTATCAGATAAAGAGCAGAACCCTTCTTTAAAAATAAAGCAGTTAAAAACCGAACAACGCGTTTGTCGCCGAGACCGGCGCTACATAGGGAATTGCAATAGAGAGAATCGCCGGGAAATACAGTAATTAAAATTGTTTAAGCTATTCTCTTTGGTCGGCAAAAACCAGCCAATCAGAATAGGAGCGACAATGTCCCATTAAAACCCAATGGAGGAGAATTGACCAATCAGAATAGGAGCGACAATGTCCCATTATATCCTATGGAGAAAAATTGACCAATCATATTCTAAGGCGGGACATTTCAAATACAGTAAAAATGCAAAAACGAGCTGATTGGTTGAAGCGGCGGGGGTTCGTCCAGCTTAGCCAATCAGAGCGCGAGCTACTTTCTCTTAGAGTTCTATGGGGAAAAGCACTACTGAGCGCACTCTGTGATTGGCTAAGTTAAAAGAGGCGCCGTTATTTGGACCAATGGGAGAGCGAGCGACGCTCCTATGGGTTTTCGAATGCAATCTGAAATCAAACTGTACACCCGGCCGAAATCAAATTATAAGACTACAGAAGTTGTCCTGATGTGTATATAAAAAAGAATAATAAAAATGGGGTAACGAAAAAATATATTAAATCAATCAAATCATGTTTATTTCTTTATTTTCGTTGCACCCATACTATTGATCCTTTGGGTAACGAAAATAAAGAAATAAACATGATTTTATTGATTGAATTTTTTTTTTCATTACCCCATATTATTATTCATTTTATATACACATCAGGACCACTTCTGTAATCTTATAATTTTATTTCGGCCGTTTTACAGTTTTTATTTCAGATTGCATTTGAAAACCCATAGAGTGTCGCTCGCTCTCCCATTGGTCCAAATAACGGCGCCTCTTTTAACTTAAGCCAATCACAGAGCGCGCTCGAATTTCTTTTCCCCATAGAAAATCTATGAGAAAGTTAGCTCACGCTTGATTGGCTAAGCTGGACGAGCCCCCGCCGCTTCAACCAATCAGCTCGTTTCTGCATTTTTACTGTATTTTGAACTGTCCCGCCTTGGAATGTGATTGGTCAATTTTTCTCCATAGGATATAAAAGGGGCATTGTCGCTCCCCATTCTGATTGGTCAATTTTCCTCCATAGGTTATAATGGGGACATTGTCGCTCCTATTCTGATTGGCTGGTTTATGCCGACCAATGAGAATAGCTTAAACAATTTGAATTACTGTATTTCTCTATTGCAATTCCCTATGTAGCGCCGGTCTCAGCGACAAACGCGTTGTTCGTGTTTTTAACTGCTTTATTTGTAAAGAAGGGTTCTGCTCTTTATCTGATGTTTTACACTTAATAAAAATGATTTTTTTATTAATACTTCATGCCGCAGGGCGCTGAGTGCCGATATTTCAGTGCGCCCATCTCTCCATAGACTATAATGGGAGAAGTAGCTCGCGCTCTGATTGGCTGGGATATCCAAGCCACCGCTAGCTCAGCCAATCAGCTCTTTCTGTCTTTTTTTCTGTATTTTGAACTGTCCCACCTTTGATTTTGATTGGTCCAAACTTCTCCAAAAGGATATAATGGGACTTTGCGCTCCTATTCTGATTGGTTAATACTCCTTCATAGGGTTTGGGAATGGGCCACTGTCGCTCCTATTTTTGATTGGTTCAAAAATTCTCCATAGGATAAATGGGTCCCTTTTTCGCTCCCATTCTGATTGGCTGGCTTCTGCCAACCAATGAGAATATTCTTAAACAATTTGAATTACTGTATTTCCCGGCGATTCTCTCTATTGCAATTCCCTATGTAGCGCCGGTCTCGGCGACAAACGCGTTGTTCGTGTTTTTAACTGCTTTATTTGTAAAGAAGGGTTCTGCTCTTTATCTGATAATGTTTTTACACTTAATAAAAAGATTTTTTGATTAATACTTCATGCCGCACGGCGCGAGGGGCCGAGATTGCATTGCGGCCCATCTCTCCTAGACCCATAAAAGGAAGAAGTAGCTCGGCTCTGATTGGCTGGGATAGCCAAGCCACCGCTAAGCTCAGCCAATCAGCTCTTTCTGTCTTTTTACGGTATTTTGGAATTATCCCGCCGGGGGGATTCTGGATTGGTCTAAACTTCTCCAAAGACAGAATAGGTCCTCTGTCGCTCCTATTCTGATTGGCTAAGCTAGCCAAGTTTCCCCCGGGAGCTTAAACCAATCAGCTCTTTTCAGCAATTTTTACTGGGATTTTGAACTATCCCCATTTTGGATTCTGATTGGTCAAACTTCCCCCTAGGTTTTAATGGTTCACTGTCGCTCCTATTCTGATTGGCCGGTTTATGCCGACTAATCAGAATAGCTTTCTGAATTGAATTACTGTATTTACCGGGCAATTTCCAATATCCTAATTCTTGAATTAGGATATTGGAAAGTGATTTTGTTTTTTTGTATTTTTTTTTTTTTAGGTTTCAGCTCTTTTCCTGAAAATGTTGAACGCCTTTATAAAGGCGATTTTTTATTCATACTCTACACCGACATCTGGAATGATTTCTCGCTGTTCTCCAGCCTGTTTCGCATCGGAACTGTTTTTTGGCGCAGTCCCGCACATCGCCTAAGTCCCGCACTGCGCCCATGTCCCCGCACTGTGCCCCTCACACACTCGCGAGGCGCAGGGAACTTTTGCCCGCATGTATGAGTGTGCTACCTCCGGCGGCGAATCATAGGCGCAACGCCACACTGCGCCTCGGTCCCCGCACTGCGCCTAACACACTGGCCAGGCGCGGCGGACTTTTCCACGCATGTATGTCCGCACTACCTCCGGCGCCCGAATCATAGCGCAGCCCCGCACTGCACCTCGGACCCGCACTGCGCCTAACACACAGGCGAGGCGCGGCGGACTTTACATTGTATGTATGAGCGCGCCCCGGCCCCGAAATAAACCAGGCGCAGATTCCGCCGGAAAAGTGGCGGAAAGGTGCGCCCCGACCCGGCGGGATTCATACATGTGGCCCTTAGGCTGTAGCATAATTCATATCCGAAGGTTAATTAAGCCTGTTTATGCTTTTATATTCAGTAAAATACATAGTGTTTTTAAACTGCACATACAAGTCAATTTTTCCTGCCCATTTGTGGAGCGCAATTTATATCCAAGGGTTACCCAAGCTTGTTAGTGGGTTCATTTGGAGTCAAATACAGGGTGTGTAATTATCATATACAGATATCTTCATCAAAACGTGTTTACCCTTTTAGAACAACAGTATGTACAGACAAAAGAGTGGCAGGCTCTTCACCTGCGAGTGGCAGAGGCACAAACATTCCTGGAGGGAGGCCAGGTCGCAAGCACAAATAAGGGGACATTGCAGCAGGGGTCACTCGGTTTAAGGGCCCCAACTGCCGCTGTCGTCTAGCGGGCCGTGTGTTGTTCACAACCCAATGGTTCTTGATTGGTTGACTAGGTCATCCACTTCCTCCCAGATGACATCTGACAACCCCAGCCAAGAGTCGGTGGGAACGTCAGACACAACCCTTAGTTGGCATGGCCCGGGAGCGGGTCAGTGGCTCTCACCTATCCTCAACCCGCCACGGTCCATACGGTTCCCTCAGCCAGAGATCTACTATGTGGTCAGGGCTCAGCTCCACTATACAGTGAGGATTAAAACAATTAGAGGAGGGCAGTCAGCAGCAACTGGGCAGCGAAGAAATGGGGCCAATAACCCCTGCTTCTTGCAGTATTGATGTGGAGAGTGGCATGGGAGGTTTTTTGGCAAGTGGTAAGCCTCTGCAGGAGGACAGCAGTGACAATCAAACACTCATGAAGTATAACCATGGTGGTCTGAATCCAGTTTCTGCATTACACCAGTTTGTTCAAATGCAGCGTATGGAACTTGAACAGAAGGAGACCATAACTACAGGAATTGTTTTAGGTGCTTATTTTGCATTTTGTGCCATTGTTGCTGGAATTCAGAACAAAACTGGAATGGGACAGAAAACAAAAAACAAAAAAAAAGACATCTACAAAACTGGTTTTGTATGAAAACAGGGGAGGGCCTCCCCGGTATTTAATGCTGCGAAAAAGTAGGGGATGATCCTCCCACTGTTTTAAAAAGTGGAAAAAAGCGGGAGGCCCTCCCCTGGGTTGCAAGGTGGCGAGAAAGGGGACCCTCCTCTGTAAAAGGTTGCGAAAAATGGGGAGGCCACTCCAGTGTCTTTACCGTTATTATCAAATTGCTCCCACTGTTCTGTTTTCATTAAATTTTCCCCCTGTTAAATATATTATACCTGTTCATACCAATTATCCCCCTTTTTCAATATTTGTCCCCCTGTAAATATATTTAATCTCTGTTCATCGCAAGTGTCCCTCTTGTGTCATCAGTTCCTGTCTGTTCCGTGTACCGCGATCTCTTTCTGCTACGGTTTCCTGACCTTGAATCTTCGCTCCTGCCCTCACCCTGTTTGACCTACCTTGACTTCGAGTTTTGATCTTACGATCGTTACGCGTGTGTAACTCACTGCCCTCGGCTGCCACCGAAAGCTATTGCGCGTCAGGGAGTAGCTGAGACCTGGTAGCGTAGCCTCCCAACCCAGAAAGTTCCATCCGCCTGTGGCTGCAGTCTTCTGTGAAAACCGGGACCTACTTAGACGCCCGCTGCCTGGCGTGGCCGCTCAAACCGCGCTATGCGGTGGTCCAATAGCAGCCACTACCGTCGTGTCATGTTACAAATGGCTGACTGAATGCCAAGTTTCCTGGCCAGATCTTCTTTGTAATGGTGCAGTAGAGGATCCAACCGAGCTTAGAATAAGGGAGAGACTGCATTACCACCAACTGGAAACAGGCGTAGCAGCGGGTCAGACTTCTGACTTAGGATTAGTGAGACTAGACTCTACTGCTGACTCTATGTGCCAAATGCGTCTCTGTGAATAGCTGACTGAGCTGCACATGAGGTGCCGAGGTATCAGCTAGATATCTGAGACCCCGATACAGATGATGTAATAGATAGAGGAGTTTTTCTTCGGCAGAAGTGGTGTTAAGTCCATGACTGCCTGAAAAATGGGAGGTCATTCCACTGTCGGTGCGTACCAGAACTGTCTTGGACATAATGTACCGATCCAGACATGTTATGAATATCATATCACGTATGGAGGACACTGTGCATGAATGTTGATGCAGGCGGGTGGTACTAACGATATAGGTCCCTGCGTCATGCATTACTTAGCGGCCCGACAGATTCTCAACATAAGTATGTTCACAACCCTCTCACAGGGTTGTCTCTTCAAAACAACTTAACATGGCCACACCGCCGAGAAGGTGATTTTGCCACACAAAGAAGGTGAGCCACTGTCAGCTACTTTCTTTACCGTTGCAAAGGTGGTGGTCCTAAATCGTGGCCGTTTGGCTCCAACCTCGCACCTAGCTGCCACCCGGAGCTGCTAGACTCCCCGACCACATTGACTGACTACGGGCCTGCGCGCACTACCTGACATGCAGAGCTGCTTGCTTCTCATTCTCGCCTATGATGGAAGTGTCATGTGAACCCTTGTACACTGTATGAGGTCCCTGGGTCCAGCTGATAGCATCAACGATTGCTTTTCAAAAACCACACAGTAATGCCTGATGACGTATAGAGTGGGGCGAATTCTTCCCCAAGAAAAAATTTCGTCTTAGAGTCAACGTTCGACAGATGTTTTCGACAAAATTATTTTCGTTCCGAATTACTTTGGCACGAATCGGCGTTAAAAAAGCAGCGTATTATCCAGGCTGCACAGAAGCTGCAAGGGGTCTGTTAGAACGTGAGTGCCAAGCTTAATATGGCGAGAGGGAAGCTTGTGATTTCTGTGTTCTATCATAAACAATGGTTGTGTTTTAAGAAGTATGACACGCCAGATGACTGCCGCCGAGCTTTTAGAAAGTCGCTTGCAGCTAAAAAATTCCCTCAGGGCACTATAAGAGGGCAAGAACTGACCAAGAAAACTGAATCGGTTAATGTAGCCTGATAAAGTCATTAGGCAGGGAAAATCTTCCAAAAAGGCAAAGCTGAGAGCTCATTTGACAACATTAGTGACAGAGTGTGGAGCGACGGCGCCAGCCACAGCAGCATGAGTGTCAGGCGTAGTGGCAGCAATGACATTCGAGTGGGCAAAACAGGAGGAGAGCCACAGAAATGGACACAATTACTGAGGATTGGAGGTCACGGCCGGCCAGCAGCATGCGATGAGTGTATCAGTGCATGGCGACATGAATCATTCTCTTGAGAGTGGCAAAAACAGTAGTAGGGCACAGAGATGGCACAATCAATCACAAGTGTGTTGAGTTTCACACCACCAGCATCAGCATGAGTTCATGGTGCATATGGGCACAAATGACATTCTGGTGTAGGCGATGGCAAAACAGTAATTATGCCACATTATGTGGCACAATCACAGCAGTGTGGAGGTTACAACAGCAGCATCATGAGGTCAGGCAGTGGCACTATGACATTCTGGAGATGGCAAACAGAATAAGTGCCACAGAGTGGAGGCACAAGTCACACAGTGTTGAGTGTCACAACAGCATGACAAAATGATGGCGTCAGAGCAGCGGCACAATGACATTCTGATGGTGGCAAAACAGGAGGAAGCCACAGAGTAGCACACAATGACATGAGAGCGGAGTCAAGCGGCGTGCAGCGAGCATGAGTCAGGCAGATGGAGCACAATGACATTCCTGTGAGAGTGGCAAAACAGTAAATAGGGCCAAGAGGATAGGCATTTCAATCCATCACAGTGAGTATAGGGTCTACAACAGTAGACATCAGGAGTGTCAGCAGCGTGGCGACAATGACCATTTCTGTCTGTAGGTTGGGCAAAACATGAGAGGGACAGCCACAGTTGCGTTGGTCACAATTGAGACTGTGAGAGCGTGAAGGTCACTGGCGGTGCAGTCAGCATGAGTCAGTGCATTTGAGCACAAATGACACATTCTGAGAGAGTTGCAAAACAGTATTAGGCCACAGTGTGGCAGCACATGACTGAAAGGGAGGTATCACGGGGGCAGCAGTCATGAGGATCAGGCAGGGTCACAATTTGACACAGTGTGTGGAGGACACGTCATCGAGCCACAGCATGCAGCATGAGGCGTCTCAGACAGTTGCACAAGAACACAGTGTAGGAGAGGACACTGCCGCAGCTGACAGCAAGCAGCATGAGGTCACACATGTGGCACAATAGACATTCGGGATAGGTGGCAAAAAAGGATAGGCCACAGAGTTGGCACAATGACAGAGATATAAGGGTTACGTGCGCTATGAGGATCGCATACAGTCCAGAGGTGTACAGACAGAGTATGGCACAATGACACAGCGTGGGTGGAGGGTTGACCGCGGAGCAGCATTCGCAACAGTCGAGCGAGAAGGCATGAGGTCAAATAAGCATTGGCACAATTGACAGGAATTTGTTGAGGAGGTGGAGTTGCGGCAATACCAGTCCTTGATAAGATGGATGGTAGGCAGATGGAGAAGAGCTAGTCAGCAAAATGTATGAGCAATATCAGGCGACGGGTGGACTGGCATCAGAATGAGTATATGGCTGAGGCAGGTAGTTTGAACCCAGACTAGCGTCACTAAGTGGCATTGGTGAGTGAGAGGAAATACCTTGCTCCTGGATCCACAGCCTGATTCATCTTGACAAAGTGGACAGGTCTTCCACAGTTCCCAAGTTGAACAAGCGGGAGTATTTCTCCATAGGGGTAACGAATGGCCCCCTCCAGGCGACATATTGGTGTGAACACCCGGCTCTTGAGATGTCCACACTGACCGTGGCCGAGGGCAGGAGACATGCTGCTGTCTCCAAACATGCAAAACTCAGGCAAGTTTTCGCCCACATCCGAGTTTGGCTGCCCAGTAGTCCGCGGGAACTTCTAACTGGGGGTGGCAGAGTAGTCGTGTCCAGTAGCTTCAACCACTCTTTTTGGCTCATAGGGACTTGCTCCAGGTCCTGCTGCGATTGCTAGCTGCTATGCTGAGCAGAGGCGACAACATCCTCACTATGGCAATGTGAAGGAAGCGTAGTTCATCAGATGACTCCAGACTGAGGATGTTTGCTGCTTGATTGGAGTGCTGTGTAACTGCGCTCCTACCGCTCCCACCTTCCCCCCAGCAGCCTGCGGTCAAGCTAGTACGTATAGCGCTGGAGAACCCCCCCGTCAACCTGTCAGATGAAGGACGATGCCACAACATTAGGCTACTGCCAACTGACTATGGAGGATTTTCCCTATAGTTATGTTGAGTTCTTGTCCTCCCTCTCAATACGTGGGAAAAAGGCTCCCATTTTAGGACCGGTAGCGATGTGGAACCTAAATGAGAGGTGTGGAGATCCAGAAGTCATCCCTCTGTCGATGTCGGGTACTAGTTCACGAGGATCTGTCACTAATGGCGGCATGCCAGAATAGAGCATAGTCTGCTGGGCCATCTGCACAAAGTGACGTCGGGCGGATAGTGTGGACTCCCTTGCCTCGGTCTTTATACCACTCGTATACGCCACGGTGCTTTGTGGTGTGTCATCTGGACCGTCGTCTCCTCATCTTACCCATGCCGAAACCTCCTCCAGTTCCTGAGCTCCCTGCTCCTCACGCTCTCTTCTATCACTCGGTATCAAAATCACTCTTTACACCAGACAATACCTTCTGCACCATGTCCCTCCTCTCCTCCATTTCAGTCCTCCGACCGGACTCATGTCTCGGAAGCCGGCGAGAATGTAGTCGCCACGGCGTCCATTCCCCATGCCACGACAGATTTTCAGTCATCTGTAATCCAGGCACATGTAGAAAGTGTGAAAAGACTGTTATTCATCCCGTTAGTCCTCGTGAACACTGACAATTAACGTGAGCCCTCTCGGAATGTGAGGCCTCAACGAAAAGGCAGAGTGGTCACGCTGAAAGCTGCCTCTCTGGCTGACATCAAAGTTACCATAGTAACATTTCCGAAACGGTCGCTTCTTTTCCGCTGGAGAGAGGTGATGCCCCCCTAGTTCCATACTGCTGGACTCACTAGCTACCATGGCGGCTGTACTGATACTAGAGCTGAATCTTGAATCCTTTCAACTGTTCGTGGTTAACTGCGGCTGCAGATCATGAAAAAGATATACAGAGTATTGTCTGATCTGTAACAGTTATTTACTTGAATTGCAAGAATGCCTAAATAAAACAGGTGAGTTTTTTACGTATATACCTTGGTCGGGAATGTTATATGGTTGCTGACGACTAAACGAGAAGTAGTTGCGATTATTAGGTCCAAACCACTAGACACACGAATTGGTGTATTTTATATATTAGCACCCAGGATAAAGATGCAATTACGTATTGACCACATACAAAGTTACACAGGGGGAGTCGCATTGCTGTCTGCCTTGGTCATTCAAAAATCGTTAATCACATTGGGAGTCGGCCTTCTTCTCTGTTCATACAGATGCCATTCCGGAGAGGTTGTTCACCCGGAGTCCAAACCGTGTGGCCGGTGCTGGAATTCAGCGGTGGAAAACATCGTCATATCATAGTGTGTTGGGGGAGAGGGGACCGTTCTGCCTGACCCTGGCTGCAGGTACTCGAGGAGGGTGGTTTTCCTGGTTGTTACGAATGATGAAAAGAGGCATGCACAATTTCTGGCCATGTTTCTGAATGTATCTGAAGATGCGGTGGATTAGACTTCAGGAGAACCTTTTCAATTGCAGGAACCTTCGTTCACAACCGAGATTGAACACGTGCGCCATGCAGAAGCGCAGTAGACCATGATGTCCCTGCTCGAGTGCATGATGCGCGGACACCAGATGTTCCTCCATTGTCGCGTCAACCGTGATGGTTCCGAGATTTTTGCCATTATTGGCGCGATGAAAGCCACCACATTCGATTTCTATGGCTGCATTGGACGCGGAGCAGTATCCCTCCCTCTCCCCTGTGTGACTTCAATTTCGGCCTGCGAGTTAGCAGAGCCAATGTGTAAGAATCTTGCGTTACAATATCCTTGCTGTGTTGCCCTACACATTTGGTATGATGGAATCAAGTACTTGTGGAGGCCTGAGATGGTGGTGGTTGGTGGGAGAAGGAGGCGGACATTGGCGCAGTTGCAGCAGTTTACAACGTGGAGGATGAAAAGCGGCGTCTCATCTGTCCCAATTTGTATGAGTGGGGCCTGGAGGCTCTTGTGAAATTGGCCGAACATGTGCACGGCCAGTGGTCGCGTACACGTGACATGTAGCTGGCCCTATGAACTGAAATGAGTTTAACAGGATGAGCTTGCCATGACGGTCCGCGCTGTTCCTGTCACCTTGAAGCAAACCGATAAGCTACAACGGCTGACCCCGGAACCTTCTGTTCTACATATTTTATGAAAGTGTCTTGTTACTTGCCTTTTGAAAAAGAATTAACGCTTGGAACTCTCCATGCCTCGGCTCGGCACAAGCCATATAGTTCTCTGAATGGTGCAGAGATCCACCATGTTTAGGAAAGTGGAGGGACTGCGAGTGCAATACCAACAACTTTGTAGGTCAGGAGGCACAGGCCAGCTGCTGCAACCTTAGGATTGGTGGTTGGACGCTATACTGTTTGTCTCATTTTGCAAATCACGCTCGCTGAACGACTGCTGGCGCCATGAGTACGAGGAGAGCAGGAGCATCCTGACCGGGAGATTATGTCAAAGAGAAACAGCTCCCTTCTGCAGAGATGGTGGAGCCTTTGACTGCTGCAATGGTCATTGCTCTCTCTCTCTCTTGATATATCACTCTAGCCTGAGCTGTTGCTGCTGTTGGCGATGCTTGCGTAGCGGCAGGACAATGGACCACAGCACATCGTTGAGCCACGTTTCTCCCAGGCCAGCCGATGGTGTGACTTCTGCATTATGTTGACGGCAGGGCCGTGGTCTGCCAACGGTTACTCCCTTGTCCACGCTTCACTTTCTGCCACGAAGATTCTACATATACCCATATTTGGCTCCTCTGGTAGTCCTTAGCAAAGAACTTGCCACACCAGAGCCGAGTATGCGATTTACCCGCCAACGGGCTCCGAGCACTGAGTGACTACTGCCGAGCCGCTGCCCTGTCGCTAGCCCCTGTGGCGCTACTTGTCTCTGGGACCATGCGCAAGTGGAGGTTTTTTTAACCGTGCCGTGGCCGCTAAGTGTCTCCGAACCTCAGCACCTTGCTCGCTTAAGCCTGCTGACTCACGGCACACATACGACCATTGCTGGCTTGCACTGCGCTGCCTTGAGCCGCAAGCATGAAGGCGCGCCTCTTCTCCTGACGATGGATGAACGCCCTTGCCTCTGACCCAGCTCCCAAGTGGCGAGTACAGGCTAGCATCATCAATTTGATATTTGTATCCTCGTACACTTGGCTGTCCGTACATCACCGCGGTCTTGGTATGCCGGGCTGACCTTCTCACAACATGACTCCCCAAGCCACTCTCCACATCTTATACTTTGCTGCCGCCATACTTGCAAAGAAGCAGGCGAGTTTTGGCCCCAAATTACATCGCTGCCAAGTATCTGCTAAGACTTGCCCTCCTCAAAGTTGATATCAGTCCTCCTATATAGTGGCGCTGAACCCAGACACATAGTAGATCTCTGGCTGAGGAACCGGATGAGTGGACAATGGCCGGCTGAGGACAGGTGAGGTAAGTGTCCGCTGACTACCGCTCCCGGGCCATGCCAAGCTAATGTTGTGACCTGAGGTTCCCACCGACTCTTGGGCTGTGGTTGTCAGATGTCATCTGGAGGAAGTGATACCTAGTCAACCAATCAATAACCATGTGGGTATGCTATACAGGGTACCCGGCCGCTAGATGTACAGTGCGGTCAGTTGTGGTCCTCACAGATGACCCTGCTGCGACGACCCAAAATGCTGTAGCTGCGACCTGTGGCCTGTATCCCAGGTAATGTTGTGCCACTAGCCACTCCGCAGGTGCAGAAGCCTGCTCACCTCTCTGTCTGTGACAAACTGTTTGCGTTCTCCTAAAAAGTACAGACACATTATTTTGGGTGGGGAAAAGAAAAATTGATGGCTGATTATCGTTATATGATTAATCTACACCCTGTTTTGACTCCCAAATGAACCCAGTATCAAGCTTAGGGTAGACCCTTGGATATAAATTGCGCTCCCGACAAATGGCCAGGGAAAAATTATACTTTCTTATGTGATCCGTTCTGAAACAACATACACTGTGTGGTTTTACTAATGTAAAAAGCACAAACAGGCTTAATTAAACCGTTACGAGGAACAGTGAATTGGGCTACAGGAAAGAAATGTATATAATTTATTTTGGCGTTGAAAAAAGACGGTTTATTTGTCAGCCCACCATGCAAAACAACGCTTAGTAACCCTGTATGAAAATTTGCGCAAAAGATGTGAGGCGCACAAAAATAGTAGCTGTTAATAGTAGCGTGTTGACAATTGCGTGTTATTCTACGTCCACACAACACGATGATACCAGTTGTAATTAACCTTGGTGGCTTGTTGAATAGGCTACATGGTAAAAAATCTATATATTTTAGCGTTGAAAAAAGACGGTTCATTTTTGTCACAAAGTACAGCAAAACTACGCTTATTAACCCCTGGTGTGGTAAATTTGAGCGGCAATAGACATTTGAGCATTCACATAAATAGTTAGCTTTGTAGCGTGATTACAAATGCGTGTTTTTCTACCCACACCAACATAGATACAGTTGTAATTACCTTTGCTTGTGAATTAGGATCTACAGGATTAAAATTGTAGAAATTTTGAGGGCGTTTGAAAAAACGGTTTATTTATGTCATCACCCCTTCAAAAACAAACGGCGCTTGAAATAACCCCTGGATGTAAATTTTGCTGCCAAAGGATTGAGC
The DNA here is from genome assembly GCA_025379985.1 of Phyllomedusa bahiana. Lineage (NCBI taxonomy): Eukaryota > Metazoa > Chordata > Amphibia > Anura > Hylidae > Phyllomedusa > Phyllomedusa bahiana. The sequence goes on from JAODAL010004100.1 coordinate 27,497, forward strand.
CTACACAAATAGTAGCTTTGTAGCGTGTTACATTGGCGTTTTTGTCTACGCCACACAAGAAGAGATACAGTTGTTAATTCTATCCCTCGCTTGGTCTATTCTCGTGAATTAGGCTACAGGAAAAATGTTAATATATTTTTGGCGTTGAAAAATACGGTTTCTTGGGTTCAGCAAACCAGCAAAACAAATCTTAATTAACCCCTGATGTAAATTGCGCCAAAGAATTGAGCCGTCAGAGCAAAAGAGTAGCTGTATTCTGTAGTGTGATTACAATTGCGTGGATTTCTATCGCCCACCAACAAGGATATACCGTTTGTAATAAACCATGTATAGCTTGAAATTAGCTACATGAAAAATTATAATATTTGGCGTTGAAAAGACGGTTTATTTTTAGTCAGCACACCAGCAAAACAACGCGTTAATTAACCCTGGATGTAAATGTTGCAATAGAATTGAGCCGCACAAAATAGTAGCGCTTTTGATAGCGTGTTACAAATTGAGAGCGTCTGTTTTCTACGCCACACAGACAAGAGAATACAGTTGTAATTACCTGTTGCTTGTGATTTAGGCTAAGGAAAAATATTTTATATTTCTGGCGTTGAAAAAGACGGTTTCTCTTGGGTCACAGCACCAGGCAAAACAACCTTAATTAACCCCTGAGATGTAAGAATATTCGGACCAAAGAAAATTGAGCCGCGACAAATAGTAGCTTTGTGAGTAAGTGTGTTATACAATTGCTGTGTGTTTTTCTCTACGCACACAACAAGAGATACAGTTTTAATTAACCTTTGCTGTGATAGGCTACAGTAAAAATTATAGATTTTGGCTTGAAAAAGACCGGTTTCTTGGGGTCAGCACACGCACGAAAAACAACGCTTAATTAACCCCTGGTATGTAAATTTCGCAATAGAATTGAAGCAGCCAAAATGAAGTGCGTTATTTTGGTATTGTAAAAACAGCTGTTTCTTTAAATGAAACAAACAGGAACTGTCGGTCCTTAGATCCACTTGGTATTGAATATATGCAGCTGAGCAGTGGACGCACACTGGATTTCAGATGCCAATACCCCAAAAAATTAGAAAATAGGAACATTAAGGAGAACAGTCTCTGAGAGACAATCGTGTAGACACCCCAAGACGTAAAATCGCTATTGATATAAAAATCAATTCTTCAGTTAAGGAGCTTCATCCACCCCCTAACCCCCCCACTCGGCAGCACCTTCCCTGTATAACACAGTGATAGGAGGTGTGAGCTCCTCGGCTCGCGCCCTCGACTTATATAGTGCGTTGACGTCACAGAATCCCGTTCGGTCTCTGATTGGGCTGTACACTCTCTGCACATGTCCATGCCAGCTATTCCTTCTTCCTGCCAGAGTGCTTTACCCATGTAGCGCCAGTGTGGCTCTCAGCCGATTTTATCAGTCAAATGTCAACACTTTCGATTCCCTCCGAAGTACCGCAAAAATTCGACTTCGTTCCGACCGAAGTGTCTCCTGAAATTATCTAACCGAATTCCCACTTCTGATTAGAATCGATTCGAGCACTATTCTCTACTGAAATGACACCCTACTTTACATAACCGTGTTACCCTGCAGAACATTAACTCTCTACAGTCCATAGCGTATCCCAGTTTTGTCTGTCATCCAGAGCCTCCTTCTTCTCCTCCTCGACCGTAAAACTTAATGTAGAGATAATGGAATCTGCTTCCAGGGTCCAGGATGACCATGTGTAGTCGAGAGTAGGGCTACTCACTATTTATACCAGGGGAAAAATGGGGCATGCAAGTGAGGCATGGAGTGGACTGAATTTACCATTTATGCGGGGCACTTTATGCTCTTGTTTAACTAGGGCACCAGAATAACTTGGCCATCCGTCGCGCCTGCTTCACCCGGCTCCCATGTCGTGCGACAGCTACATCGATTATGTTTCCAGTTCACCGTCGACCTCCTTACGTGTAGTGCTTCGTTGTTCGGAATCCTTACCCATTTCTCGCAACATAACCCCCCATATGTGCAACTCTCCTCTATCACTATTGATGGCCTGCGTCTGCAAGAAGCAGTGGATGTCATTCCAACCTCTGTTGGCTTGCCCATATGTCCTCAAATAGTTGGTCCTGGTATATCGGAGAGCGCAGAGGCACAGCACATAGTAGGTTTTCACTGTGCTGTGGAAGCGAACTGGGACTAGATTGTGGGTTGAGTGACTAAGGAGAGAGCCCATCACCTGTCTCCCGGGGCATGCCAACAAGGGGTTGTGGGAGGTGACAAACCCCACCGACTCTTGGCTTGGTTTATCAGATGTTCTATCATCTTGGAGAAAATGTAATTACCTAGGATTTTGTTTCAACACATTATGACCGTAAAACGAGTGACACCGGAAGCTGTGGCCGTTTTAGGTCGGTGGGGCTGGTTACGTCCCTGCTGTGGGTGCTATCTATTCCCCTTACTGAGCTGCGATCATTTGACCGGATTCCGGTAACCTACAGTGATTCTAATTGATGCTTATTGTAGGAACATAGCCCTCAGCTTGAGTTTTTTTCCAGCTTCGCATCCATGACTTTCATCAGCTACATTCCCTGCTTACCAGTTTTTTCTAGGTCAGTTTTGCCCCTCTTAATTGACCAGGGAATTTTTTTTATAGAATGAAGCGATCTAAGCAGCGAGGTTGGCGGCAGTCATGGTGGTCGTGGGTCTACAAAAACACAACATTGGTATGAAGAACCAAAACCAAGCTCCCTCTGCATTTTAAGATGTGCACAGTGTTCTACATCGCCCTGTCAGGCTCTGTGCACCTGGAAATACTGTATTTTAACGTGATTTCGTCCCGAAGTAATTCGACCGAGACAAATTTAGTCGGAATTTCGCGAAGTCATCGAATTTTTTTTGAGAACTTCTGATCGCCATCTCTAACCATAGTACAGAAACTACCTTACAGTTTGCAAGAGAAGTGGATTACTAAAGGCTTCAAGTAAATACAAAGGTACAATGTCTCGTTTCCTCCATTCTCTTTCTTTGTAGACTTTGTTCACCAACAAGCAAAGACAAGAAATGATTCTAATTTTGACTTCTCAACATCTGACACTACTTATCCAAAGTCAAGTAAACTTGCCTTATACCATAGCTTGAAAAGCACACCTGTTGCGGTACACAAAACCAGTGTACTCCCTACTGACTATTCATGCAATACTAGTAGTACTGAAGAAACTGAAAAGGTTTCAGCAAGAGACCTATTCAGAGAATAGAAGCCACATCCACTGTTGAAATGCAGAGTGTTTAGAGAAAAACCTCTCTAGAACCGCAAAGCCTTTCTCAAGGAGAACTAAATTTGCTACAGGTGTTCTGTGTTCTGAGGACTTGAGAATCCAAATTGTGAGGAAGCATGAGCAATCTCAAGGCTACAAGTCCATCTCCAAAGACCTGAATGTTCCGGTGTCTACCGAGCACAGTGTCATCAAGAAGTTTAAAGCCCATGGCACTGTGGCTAACCTCCCTAGATGTGGACGGAAAAGAAAAATTGACGAGAGATTTCAACGCAAGATTGTGCGGATGGTGGATAAAGAATCTCGACTAACATCCAAACAAGTTCAAGCGGCCCAGCAGTCCGAGGGTACAACAGTGTCAACCCGTACTATCCGTCGGCTTCTGAATGAAAAGGGACTACTGTATGGTAGGATATCCAGGAAGACCCCACTTCTTACCCCGAGACATAAAAAAGCCAGGCTGGAGTTTGCCAAAACTTACCTGAGAAAGCCTAAAACGTGTTGGAAGAATGTTCTCTGGTCAGATGAGACAAAAGTAGAGCTTTTTCAAAGAAAAGAACACGGTCCCTACAGTCAAACATGGCGGAGGTTCCCTGATGTTTTGGGGTTGCTTTGCTGCCTCTGGCACTGGACTGCTTGACCGTGTGCATGGCATTATGAAGTCTGAAGACTACCAACAAATTTTGCAGCATAATGTAGGGCCCATTGTGAGAAAGCTGGGTCTCCCTCAGAGGTTATGGGTCTTCCAGCAAGACAATGACCCAAAACACACTTCAAAAAGCACTAGAAAATGGTTTGAGCGAAAGCACTGGAGACTTCTAAAGTGGCCAGCAATGAGTCCAGACCTGAATCCCCTAGAACACTGTGGAGAGATCTCAAAATGGCATTTTGGAGGGAAAGGGAAACCCCTTTAAATCTTAGGGAAACCTGGAGCAGTTTGCCAAAGAAGAATGGTCCCAAAATTCCAGCAGAGCATTTGTAAGAAACCCCATTGATGGTTACCGGGAAACGTTGTTCGCATTATTTTGCTAAAGGTTTGTGCTACCAAGTATTAGGCTGAGGGTGCCAATACTTTTGTCCGGCCCATTTTTGGAGTTTTGTGTGAAATGATCAATTATTTGCTTTTTGTTTCATTTTTTTTGTGTTTTTTCATTGCAAGCAAAATAAATGAATATATTAATAACAAAGAATTTATGATTGCAATCATTTTCAGGAAGAAACTGAGTATTATCTGACAGAATTGCAGGGCAGCCAATACTTTTGGCCACCACGGTATATACTTTTAGAACTTTATGTTTACAAATGTACATACTTACAAATTGTGTAATTTCTGAATTCAGGCATTTGCCACTTCTCTGGGTTAAAAATGTATCCTGTTTTCTTATGAATCCAGCCTTGCAAATTTAGCTTAAACCAAAATGGTAGAGTTTGAGACAGATTGAAACTGTCAGTTTACATCCAGTTTTGGCAAGGCTCCAAGCTACTGTTAGCAGGCACTCTATGGAATACAGTGCAGACCTGCAAAAATTGAATGTGCAGTACCATGGTTAACTACAATGTACGATTTGAATCTTAATTTAATTGAACTTGTTATATTGAGTCATTCAGTAGTAACTTGTAATTGTTTGACTGTAAAATCAACCATTAAAAATTTAGTCACCAACTGATAAATTTATGGTTGAGATAAACTATAGCAATCTCCACAGGAATGAAAATATGATGGTAAATGATTCTAAAGGCACATTTAATGTTGTCTGTCACAGAGAAGCAACAAAATACCTGAGCTCCATCCATCATGAAGTTTGAACGAAACATATACCTTTTAAAAACATATATATATATATACATATATATTAGGGGCGACACAGTTGAGACACAGAGTCCTTTGGCAACCGCTTACCAGGTTTCTCCTTTTTTTAGCCATGAGTCAAAATGATAACAAAACAGATGGCTTGTCTTCAGCCGCAATTAAAATAAACACAATCCGTGTAAATGATAGTAATGCAAATGCATATTGAAATTTCAGGATGAAGATAAAGGGCAAAATGTATGAACGGGGCTGCGCCAGATATCTGCCGTCTTTTCAGCCCAATATCAGGCGCATCCCGTTCATACATGTTTAAATCTCAAAACGTTTAAAGCTTTGTAATGTGCCCGATCACGGGTGGCGTGCTGCAGGCGGGGCGTACTAGAACCGCAGCGAAGCTATATATTTATAGCTTTGCTACGGCATTTCTTGGCGCATTACTGCTGGAACAGATCTACCAATTTTAAAGTGGTATACCTGAGCCAGAAATGTCACCCGAGTGCTAGAATGCGCCTGATTTATGACCCGCTGTAGAGTGGGTTCATAAATCAGGCGCATTCTATGGCATTATTATGTCACCCAAAAATTTCTTGAATTTCTTGAAAATGAACTAAATAGACTCTTAATTCTGATAACTTTAGAATGAACATGTCCAACTGTTTAATGTTTCAGTACTTTTTGCACAACTTGCTGATCTAAAAGGGGGTGTTCACACGTCATATTTGTTGTGCTTACTTCAGGGCATAATTGCAAAGCCATGCACCTGAAATATGCCCCCACAGCATATTCCTGCATCGGGGAAACTGAGGCTGTATGGGGCTGGTGCATACTTTCCACAGCAGGCGTATAGTGGTACGCATAGGTACATACGTGAACCTAGCCTAACAAAGCAAAATTCAGAACAGGTTGATCACTGAATCACAAAATAAATTTAGGGGATCAATTTGAATTTGAATTTAAACATTTGTCCTCATCATGCTGTTCACATTTTGACATCATGAGACCAACTTCTTATAATTTATCAACAGTGCCTTGCCATTGTGAAGCTTCAAGCAGGATGCTTTTAGATGGAAGTGGCAATGGAGCTTAGAGCAGAGTGTCATCAGCAGGTTGCAACAGAGATACAGAGAGACTGGAAAAGTCACAGAAAGACAAAGAAGTGGACATGTCACACTGATTATCGCTTCATTGTAAACAATGCTCTGTGGAACCGAATTCTGAAAGACACACAACTCCATGCACACTAAAGGGAGGTAGGAGACACCCAAGTGTCATGTCAGACCATTTGTAACCATTTACATCAGTGTGGTCTGCATACTACATGACCGGCAGTGGTACCTGACCACACCAACAGGCATGATCGTCTTGCATGGGCAGGGAGCATGTACACTGGACGAGGGATCAGTGGTCCTCAGTGCTGTTCAGTGATGAAAGTCTATTCACTCTGAGTAGCAGTTATGACTGCCGATGATGCTGGGGAGCATTTTGCATCAGCCAAATCAGGTACTGGTCAGAATACCCTTTCTGGTCATCTAACATACAGATCACGCTGATGTAAACAGTTACAAATGGTCTGACGGGACACACGGTTGCCTCTCGCATCTCTTAAATGTGCTTGAAGTTGTGTGGCATTCATCATCTGGTTCCACAGGGCATTGATTACAGTGAAGTGGTCATCAGTGTGTGATTTAACCAAAGGATGCCCATTTCTTTGTTTTTCTGTGACTCCTCCAGTCTCTCTGTATCTATGTTGCAATCTGCTGATGACACTCTAAGAGCTCAGTGGCCACTAACTGCTTGAAGCTTTGGGTGGTTGAGGGATCAAACACCTGTTGTGAGTTTTGCCATTAAGCTCCTTGTTAGAGATCAATATTTCAGTGCTTTTTGCACAACTTGCTGAACAGCTGGAAATGTGCATTCTAAAATTAAAAGATGGTCTCATTTGGTTCAGTTAAAAAGTTTTCAAGAAGTTTTATGTCCATCCTGATATTTCAACTTAAAGCCGAACATCCCTAACTTTTTGTCAGTAGTTTATATCCCTCTCAAGCCTGGGGAAGACAGAGCCTCTTTTTTCAGCTCTGATTGTTGCTTCACCCAACTCTTGGCAGTGAACCTTTTCCTCCGGACTAACCAGGCTTAAAATTAGAACAGGTGAACCTGGCCTAAAAACAAGGGAGCAGTCATCCCACTTAGACTGCTTCAGTAAAGAACCGACTCAGATTGACTGATACCAACAGCCATACTAAAGCTTCCAAAGAGACAGTAACCTAGGGTTAGTGGCGTAAAACTGCTAATTCTAAACACGTGTGCAGAATTATTAGGCAAATGAGTATTTTGGTCACATCATCCTTTTAATACATGTTGTCCTACTCCAAGCTGTATAGGCTTGAAAGCCAACTACCAATTAAGTAAATCAGGTGATGCGCATCTCTGTAATGAGGATGGGTGTGGTCTAATGACATCAACACCCTACATAAGATGTGCTTAATTATTAGGCAACTTCCTTTCCTTTGGCAAAATGGGTCAGAAGAGAGATTTGACGGACTCTGAAAAGTCAAAAATTGTGAGATGTCTTGCAAAGGGATGCAGCAGTCTTGAAATTGCCAAACTTTTGAAGCGTGATCACCGAACAATCAAGCGTTTCATGGCAAATATCCAACAGGGTCGCAAGAAGTGTGTTGAAAAAAAAGGCGCAAAATAACTGCCCATGAATTGAGGAAAATCAAGCATGAACCTGTCAAGATGCCATTAGCCACCAGTTTTGCCAGATTTAAGAGCTGCAACGTTCCTGGAGTATCAAAAAGCAAAAGGTGTGCGATACTCAGGAACATGTCCAAGGTAATGAAGGCTGAAAAACGACCACCTTTGAACAAGAAACATAATATAAACTGTCACGACTGGGCCAAGAAATATCTTAAGACTAATTTTTCAAAGGTTTTATGGACTGAAGAAATGAGAGTGACTCTTGATGGGCCAGATGGATAGGCCCGAGGCTGGATCAGTAAAGGGCAGAGAGCTCCACTCCGACTCAGACGCCAGCAAGGTGGAGGTGGAGTACTAGTATGGGCTGGTATCATCAAAGATTAACTTGTTGGACCTTTTCGGGTTAAGGATGGAGTAAAGCTCAACTCCCAGACCTACTGCCAGTTTCAGGAAGACACCTTCTTCAAACAGTGGTACAGGAAGAAGTCCGTATCGTTCAAGAAAACCATGATTTTCATGCAGGACAATGCTCCATCACATGCATCCAAATACTCCATAGCGTGGCTGGCCATTAAAGGTCTGAAAGAAGAAAAAATAATGACTTGTCCCCCTTGTTCACCTGATCTGAACCCCATAGAGAACCTGTGGTCCCTCCTAAAATGTGAGATCTACAGGGAAGGAAAAGAATCCACCTCTCTGAACATTGTCTGGGAGGCTGTGGTGGCTGCTGCACGCAATGTTGTTCGTAAACAGATCAAGCAATCTATAGATAGAAGGCTTTTGAGTCTCATCGTAAAGAAAGGTGGCGATATTGGTCACTGATTTGGTTTTGTTTTTGAATGTCAGAAATGTTGATTTCTAAATTGTCTGTTATATTGGTTTACCTGGTGAAAATAAACAAGTGAGATGATAGATAGCTAGATAGATAGATAGATAGATAGATAGATAGATAGATAGATAGATTTGGTTTTTATTAAGTTGCCTAATAATTCTGCACAGTAATAGTTACCTGCACAAACAGATATCCTCCTAAGATAGCCAGATCAAAAAAAAAAAAACGCACTCCAAACTTCCCAAAAAATTTAAGCTTTGATATTTATGAGTCTTTTGGGTTGATTGAGAACATAGTTGTTGTTCAATAATAAAAAAAGAATCCTCTCAAATACAGCTTATTTTGCAACTCATCTGATAAATAAAAGTATGAGTTTTCAGGGAAAACACAAGATTGTCTGGGTGACCCCAAACTTTTGAATGGTAGTATATATATATAGTGTGTGTATATATATAGTGTGTGTATATATATAGATGTAGTAGTGTATATATAATATATATATATATATATATATATATATATATATATATACATATACGTATATGTATAGATATATTGTGAAGCCTCGCTTGCATCTGAACGCCATTTTGGACAGTCCTGGGGGTACTTTGCTCACAGGATCGCCTTCTTTTGTAAACGGTATTGGCACACCGACTATAAGGCTTCTTTAAACTGGCTTCAGCCAGCTTTATTCAGGCACCGAACAGAGGTACATCAGTACACAGAGACACAAAATAAAACCTTGACCGTTTGGCCACTAACTAAACATAAACAAGTTTAGCCCTACCTACTGCACAGCCCCTCCAAACACCCACAGTCCTCATCAGACTCTACCAGTTCGGGCTTCTCTCAAGCCTCTTGGGGGCCAGAGCCTCTCTCCAGCTCCTCCACTGCTCCACTCCCAGGCAGCAGACCACGCCCCCTTAACTCCTGCAGGCTAAGGACTTTTATAGACATCCAGGGACTGGCCCAAAACCTGGCCTGGAACGTGGCGACGGCCTCCCACCCAACACTATGACTGTCCTGGGAAAGGCAACCCATCACAAGCCGCATAGCAGCCATACTAGTTACACATGTCAGTAACCTGCAGTTACTGCTGCTAAATGGTTGCCCTCCCCCACAGAAACCAGGATTTCGGTGGCACTTCGGCAGCAGATCTATTGCTGTACAGATCTCCTGCTGTAGTGGCAGAACCCTGTGACCTCCTGTGGTCACTCTGCCCCTTCCCCACCCCCTTTGATAAAGGCTGCAGGTCTTTCTCACCTTGCACAACCTTTCCTCCAGGGTCAAAACACTTACGCAGTGGAACCACCTCACACCATTCCTGTGACTCTTCATCTGTCAGGGGCGACACAACATTTTCCCTTGGGGACCTTTCTATACAATTTTTGTCATCGACTCGTAGCTCTGTGTCTGCAACACTGCCATGAGAGCCAGACTTCTTCTTTACATCATATGGGGCAACAGACAGTCTACTGCCACTCACTACCAGAGGCACATCCCATGCACGCTCTGCAACAAGTATGTTACCACCTGCAGCCCGCATGCTGACATTCACAATGTGGTTACCACTGACAACCGCTAGGGTATCTTTGTCCTGTATATTACCAGACACTTCAATATTGTCTGAAAACTCCTTCATTCTCACTTTTATCTCCCTAGAGTTGAATCGCCCATTCCCCCCTGATATGTCTAGCAGCTCACTTTTCCTGTCACAATGGAGAGATACTTGAGTATCACCGCTAGCAACAAACATCTCAGTAGTATTTACCTTCTCAGAAAGTTCAATTTCCTCTGTAAAGAGTTATACAGCAAACCTGCTCAGTAACAGCACCAACCTCCATCACTTATGTCAGGTTTTACCCATTCAGACTGGGCAGACAAAGCGCCTCTCCTAAACCGCTGTTCAGACATTACTGCACGGGCCCCTTCTTTAATGTCTGGTGACACATTCCCCTGTGCACACCTCTCATTGGCTCTTTCTAGCAGCACATCCTCTGCAGCAACGTGTGGAGATGTTTCTTTCACATCTCCTGTAACAATCGCTAAAGGAAAACTCTCAGTATACCAGCTAGTTACATCCAGGGCGCTGCTGAGATCCTCTGCATATAGGAAACCCTTGCTGTTTACCTCAGCTCTTTAACTGGGGATTTCCTTATCATCTGAGGGTTCAAACACACTGACCTGCCCCTCACTAGCGCCTGAGCAACCCCTCTTTGCGGGCTGAAGCAGCTCACCTTTTTCATCACTACCATCGCTACAGTCCTTGTGACCACTGCAATATATCTATATATGAGTAAGTAATTATTTGATCCCTTGTTGATTGTTTAAGTTTACCCACTGACAAAGACATGAACAGTCTATCATTTTAAGGGTAATTTAACTTTAACAATGACAGAATATCCAATATAAAATCCAGAAAATCATATTGTATAAAGTATATAAATCTATTTGCATTTTGCAGTGAGAAATAAGTATTTGATTCCTCTGGCAAACAAGACTTAAAACTTGGTGGCAAAACCCTTGTTGGCAAGCACAGCAGTCAGACATTTTTTTGTAGTTGATGTTGAGGAGAAATTCTGGTTCACTCCTCTTTGCAGATCATCTCTAAATCATTAAGATTTTGAGGCTGTCACTTGGCAACTCGAAGCTTCAACTCCCTCCCTAGTTTTCTATGGGATTAAGGTCTGGAGACAGGCTAGGCCACTCCATGACCTTAATGTGCAGCTTTTTGAGCCACTTCTTCAGGGGCGTCGCTAGGCTGTTTTTTTCGGGGCTCGGGCCCCGAATAAAACCCCCTGTGCCCCCGATCTCCCGGGCATTCCAAGCCCAGCGCTGGGCCGAGCACCGGACTGGCTCTTCAGCTGCAATGTGCGTCCGCTGATTCACACTCCAGCTGAGGCCTTCTGCGGGCAGCGAAGCTGCGCTCCCTGCCCCGCAGACAGTGGTCGGGACCCGCAGGTCCTACACCACTGAGGACCTGCCGCCCCCGTGCTGCGCCTCATCCCATCAGCGTCGCGAAGACATCACGTCATCGCTGACGCGCCTGTCCGTCGGGCTCACAGCGCGTCACAGCCTGCGCCCAAGGAGCTGCCGGAGGAGCCGGGCCTGAAGAGGACGGACAGCGCTCGCCGGGGAAGTTAAGGTGAGTATTAATGTTGTTATTTTGATAGCTTACCTGCCTCATGCCCTATATACTGCCTTGGCCCCCATAAACCTGTCTGTGACCCTATAATGCCTGCCTGTGGCCCCCATATATCCCTGCTGTGAACCCCCTATATACTCCTGTGCCCCTAATGCCTGCCTGGCCCCCATATGCTGCCTGTGCCCTTTTATACCGTCTGTGGCCCTCCCTTATACTGCCTGTGACCCCATATACCGCCTGTGAACCCCATATCCCTGGCCTGTGGCCCCCATATCCCTGCCTGTGGCCCCCATATGATGCCTGGGCCCCTATATACCTGCCCGTTGCCCCTATATACCTGCCTGGGCCCCCATATACCTCCTTTTGGGCCCCCATATTACTGCCTCATTTGCCCCATAGACTGCCTCAGTGCCCTTATATACCTCCTGTGGCCCCATCACTGCCTCAGTGCCCACATAGGACTGCCTCACTGACCCTATATACCTGCCTGTGGCCCATATACTCCTTTGCCCCCTATAAAAAAATTTACTGCCTTTGGCCCCATATACCTTCCTGTGCCCCTATATACTGCCTCAGTGGCCCCCATATACTGCCTTGTGGCCCATATACTCGCCTCAATACCCTATATCACCTGCCCTGTGGCCACATATACTGCCTGGCCCCCATATACCTGCCTGTGGCCCCGTATATACTGCCTCAGTGCCCCTATATACCTGCCTCAAGTGCTCTTATATACTCCGCCCTTCAGTGCTCCTATATACTGCCCTATTGCCCCTATCTTCGCTCAGTGCCCCCATAACCTGCCTTGGCCCCCATATACCTGCCTGTGCCCCATATACCCCTGTGGCCCATATACGCTTCAGTGCTCCTATAATACCTACTGAGGGGACTGCATTACCTAAAATGAATGAGTTCTGAAATGTGAGGATTCTAAGATATTTGTTGTCAAAATCTCATGGACGAGTATTGGCCGGAGCAATCACATGAAGGTGTGTACCGGATGGAGAAAAAAGGAAAGTGAACGACGCTGATCAGAAAAGACGTCTCCGTGAGTTACTATATGTAACAGCAGGGTAATCACTTAATGTCGCAGATCTACATACAACTAATTTACCACTATAAGGCCCCTGATGCGTGGTATAGACGTAATCAGAGCCTTGTACACTGTGTCCCTAGCAACTATATGGACACTGTAATGCGTGGTCATATGTAATCCGAGGCTGGTACACTGATAACACATGTGGGGTCGCGTTCAGTCAGGGTCTGGCAGGAATAATTTGAGCCTTAAGTATTAATAGTTTTGGGTCTTGGTTTGTAGGAGTGTTTTTAGACACATTCACTTGTCTGGTACGATTGTGCTCCATGTAATCAGTGGATTATTTGGTTGACGTTTTAGGGTATTGGATATGAAGGTGAGAAGTTCAGAAAAAGTAAATTTGTCATTCGGATTTTAACTGTCTACAGTGACTGCTGAGGAGATGGAACGTGATCTTGGGTGAGTGCAGAAAATTAGAGACAGGAACAGAAGGTTTTTTCTCTGTAAAAAAACATCCACAGTTCACAATGAGGTGGGAAAAACACAAGGCTCCGAGCCCCCGAATTTTTTAGGACCCTAGCACGCCCCTGCACTCCCTTCTGTTGCTTGGCTGTAAAGTTTTGGTCATTGTCTTGCTGGAAGACCCAGCCCATTAACCCATTTTTAAATGCGTGGAGGAGGGAATGAGGTAGATTTTACGGTACATAAGCCCATCCCTTCCACCCATTGATGCTGTGAAGTATCTTTGCCCTTAGCAGAGAAACACCTCCAAAACAAATGTTTTTCACCTCCATGCTTGACAGTGGGACGGTTGTTCTTTGGGTCATAGGCAGAACTTCTCTTCCTTCCAACACAGCGAGTTTGAGTTAATGCCAAGACTCAATTTTTGTCACATCTGACACAGCATCTTCTCCATCATTCACAGAAATCATCCAAGTGTTCACTGTCAAACTCACAGGGATTGCAACATGTGCCGTTCTTGTGCATGGGGGACCTTGTGGGCTCTGCAAGGATTTTAGAAACCATTTTACGGCGTAATGTGTTACCAATGATTTTCTTGGTAACTATGGTCCGACCTGCTTGAGATTATTAACAAGTTCTGCCCGTGTAGTTTTAGGCTGAACTCTCAACTTCCTCATGACCAATGATATCCCATGAGGTGAGATTTTTCATGGTGCCCCAGATCGATGTCGATTTACAGTCATTTGTATTCTTGCCATTTCTTACCATCAGCACCACAGTTGTCTCCTTCTCACCCAGCGCTTACTTATGGTCTTCTAGCTATTACAGTTTTTGTGCAGGTCTAAAGATCTTGTCCCCTGACATCCTCAGAAAGCTTCTTGTCTTGCCCATGTTTAGAGGTTAGAGATTGTCTGATTAATTGAGTCTGTGGACAGAAAGTCTTTTTAATAAAAGGAACAATTTAAGACAGCTCCTTTAATGCAGGCAACGAGTTGATTAGGAGCGTCTAACTGGCTTGTAGGAGCCAGAAATCTTAATGGTTGGTAGGGGATCAAATACTTTGATAATTTTATATAATTTATACAATATGATTTTCTGGATTTTAATGTTAAAATTGACCTACCCTTGAAATTATAGACTGTTCATGTCTTTGTCAGTGGACAAACTTACAAAATAAGCAAGGGATCAAGTAATTATTTCCTTCACTGTATATATTTTATATTTACACAAAAGTGGGTACATTGCTCACATTTTTCTAAATTTTTTATTATATTTTTTTATTGGACAACACTGACAATATGACACTTTGACACAATGCAAAGTAGTCAGTGTACAGCTTACATAACATGTTAATTTGATTGTGTCCCCCTCAAAATAAACACACAGACCAATCAAGGTTTAAAACCCTGGCAAAAAAGTGAGTACAAACCTAATTGAAAATGGACCAATTGTGCTCAAAGTGTCAATATTTTTTGTGATCTTGTGATCACCATTATTTTCTCGCACTGCCTTAACTCTCTTGGGCGTGGAGTTCACTAGAGCTTTACAGATTGCTGCTAGAATCCTCTTCCACTCCTCCATGATGACACATAGCAAGATAGGATGGTTAGAGACCTTGTTCTCCACCACCTTCTGTTTGAGGATGTCCCACAGATGCCAAAGAGGGTTTAGGTCTGGAAACATGCTTTGCCAGTCCAGCACCTATACCTTCGTTTTTTTTGTAAGGTGATGGTTGTCTTGGAGGAGTGTTTGAGGCCATCATCATGTTGGAATATTGCCCTGTGGCTCAGTTTCCAGAGGACTAGAATTATGCTCTGCTTCCGTGTGTCACAGTACATGTTGGCATTCATGGTTTCTCTATGAACAGTAGCTCCCCACAGCTGGTAGCACTCAAGCAGCCCAAAACCATGACACTCTCTCCACCATTCTTGACTGTAGGCAAGACACATTTGTCATTGTTCTCATCAACTGGTTGCTGCCACATACACTTGACACCATCTGATCCAAATAAGTTTATATTAGGTTCATCAGAAAATAGGACATGGTTCCAGTAGTCCATGTCCTTAGTCTGCTTGTTTTCAGCAAACTGTTTGCAGGCTTTCTTGTGCATCATCTTTAGAAGAGGCTTCCTTCTGGGATAACAGTCATGCAGACCAATTTGATGCAGTATGCAATGTATGGTCGGGGCACTTATAGGTTGACCATCACCCCTTTAACCTTTGCAGCAATGCTGTCATCAGTCATACAAAGATTTTGAAAAGAAATTCTATGGATATGAAACTGAGCTAAATCACTTTTTTGATCTACAATATAACATTAATATATAAATTGAATACATTCCATGTTACCTGAAATCGCTCTGACACTGATCTGATACATATATATATATATATATATATATATATATATATATATATATATAATATATATATATATAATATATATATATTCATATAAATACGCATATATATGTTTTTCTCAATACCTGACATAAAATCAGAGTAACCTTTATCAGTTTTAGGTCAATTAGGATTACCAAAATTATTTATATTTGCCAAATACCAGAATGATGAAAGTGAGGGGATTTTTTAAGGCATTTTAATTACTTTTTGCAAAGTCAAAAGTTTACATACAGTAAGATTACTATGCCTTTAAACAATTTGGGACAACCAATATGATGATGTCATAAATTTGGAAGATGTTTATCAGCAACATCTGAGTTAACTAGAGACACACCTGTTGATGTATTTTTATGCACACCAGAAACACACTGCTTCTGTGTGTAACATCATGCGAAAGTCTAAAGAAATCAGCCAAGATATCAGGAAGAGAATTGTGCACTTGCACAAATCTCGATCATCCAAGTACAAACAAGATGGGAATGTCCAGCATCATACCGCTCAGGAGAGAGACAGTTCTGTGTCTCAGAGATGAAAGTGCTTTGGTCCAACATGTACATATCAACCCAAGAACAAAAGCAAAAGTCCTTGTGAAGATGCTTTTGGAAGCTTGTAAGATTGTGACAACAGTGAAATGAGTACTGTTTCAACATTGACTGACAGGCGACTCTGCCAGGAAGAAGCCATTACTCCAAAAGAAACATACAAAAGCCAGATTAATGATTGCAAATGCACACAGGAAAAAAGACCTACATTTTTGGAGACATGTCCTATGGTCTGACAAAACTAAAATTGAACTGTTTGGCCATAATGACCATCGTTACATTTGGAGGAAAAGGGAGTAGCTTAAGAACACCATCCTAACTATGAAACATGGGGTTGGCAGCATCATGTTGTGGGGTTGTTTTGCTTCAGAAGGGACTGGTGCACTTCACAAAATAGATGGAATCATGAGGAAAGAAGATTATGCGGCAATACTGAAGCCAGGAAATTAAAACTAAGGCGGAAATGGGTCCTGCAAATGGACAATGACCTGAAGCATACTGCTAACCTGGTTACAAAGTGGCTTAAGGATAACCAAGTAAATGTTTTAGAGTAGCCATCACAAAGCCCTGATCACAATTTTATTGAAAATATATGGGCAAAACTGAAAAGGCAGGTGCGAGCAAGGTGACCTATAAACATGACTCAGTTACAACAGGACTGTCAGGAGGAATGACAAAATTCCTACCAACTACAGTCCCTGACAGAAGTTCTGTCACTTATCCATGTTGTGGAAACCAAAGCTTATAACCTGACTTGAAATTCATCCATTGGTTTTAGAAATGACTCATTTTAAAAGCTGAAACCCTTCCAAATGAGGTTTTTTTAAAAGAAAATAAATTTGCTGCACTGCTGAAATATTAATCATGTAAGGAACACAGAAAGGTCAGATTTTGGCAAGACAAAAGTTTTGTCGCCTTGTCATATAATGCACTCAATCCTAATTTACAGCCTCACCTATACTCACTAATTGATTGGTTAATTAGTGGGTGTGTATAAAAAGAACTCCAGCACTCTAGACCTTCACTTGAACTGCAACTTGACCTCTGACAACATGCCAAAAATCCCCCCTGCGATCAAAGCCTTGATTATCAAGAGGCTGAAGACCAGATCCACTGCAGAGGTGGCTGGCACCTTTAATGTGTCTCCGCGTCAAGTACAAAGAATTTAAAAAGGATTTGAAGAGACTGGAGATGTTTTTGACAAGCCCAGGTCCGGCAGATCCCGCAAGACAACTGCTCAGGAGGAACATTTGTTGGTTCGAAAATCAAAAGCCAGGCCCTCCTTCCACTTCAGCACAGCTCCAACAGGCCTGGTCACCTCAAGTCCCTGTGTCAACCAGAACAGTTTGTAGGATTCTGTCTCGAAATGGCCTCCATGGTCGAATCAGTGCCCAGAAGGCAGCACTTAACAAAAGGCAATTAAAAAACGTGTGGCTTTTTGCCAAGGACCACACCCTGCAAAATGGAGGGAAAAGGGAAAAAAGTGGCAAAAGGGTTTGGATTTCTCGGGTGAATCTTCATTTGGAATTTTAAACCACAGCCCCGCAATACTGCAGGAGACTTAGGGGCCCCCCATTGGACCCCCAAGATACGGGCCGGGAAAAACCCTTTTAAATTTTTGGTTTGGAAAGATAAAGGTCGGGGGTTCCCATTCAGTTTTGGGGGTTTGGCAAAACATTTGCAAGGGGAAGGCAATATCAATACCCTACAATATCAAGAAGTTTTAGCTACCTCTTCCCTTTCCCTATCAAAAAGGGGTAAAAATTTTGCAGGGGTGCTCCATCTCATAAAACCATCTCAAATAAAAAGTTCCTAAAGGAAAAGAAGATTTTAGGAACCCAAAGGGATGGCCGCCCAGTCAACAGAAAAGAACATAATTAAGCATGTTTAAAGGGTAGGATAAAAAAAAGGAAGCTTGGAAAAAAAACCCAAAAAGATTCTTGACGAACCCTGGAGGCCTGAAAGGGCTGAAATTTTTGAATTCCCCTAAATGACTTCATCAAAAAAATTTAATGAAACATTGGGAAAACCCCTTTGGATGCATTTCTTCAAGCTCGGGGAAAAAATTTGCAAAAAAATTAAAAGTTATGGCCCCCTTATTAACCACCAACTTAATTCCCCAAAATGTTTAAAAAACAATCTTTGTATTTGAAGTAAAATTATTTGTTTTGATTTTCCTTTACTTTCTGTTGGCGACAAAACTTTTTTCCTCCCAAAATCTGACCTTTCTCTTTTCCCTTAAAATGATAAAAATTTTACATTAAATTTTACATCATTTAAAAACTAAAATTTAAACACCTTGGTAAATTAAAATATTTTTTTAATTGAGGGGAAAAAACCCAAACTTACTATAAACCCTTTTTATAAAAAAAAAAACGGTGTTTTAGCGGTATTACTGGCATTTTCGGGTGAAAAAAAAAGGTTTAAAAAAAAAAAAAAGGAATCACTGCGCTTTCGCCAAAAACATGCAAATTTATTTCCTTTTTATTTTTTTTTTTTTTGTGGTTTGCCCGTCCCCAAAAATTTTCTGAGAAAAAAACTAAAAAATTTTTTGCCATTGACAAATCAAATTCCACCAAAATGCCAAAAAACCAACCCATCAAAAACACAAAAGGAAAAAAAAATCAACCCAAATAGTTGTCCAAAAAATTAATTATGTGTTAAAAAATGATGAATAACACGGGGAAAAAAGTTTTAAAACACTTTACAAAAAATTGGTTTTTTAAACTTTTGTCCCAAAAGCCTTGGTTGGTGGATGACATTTTCAAAAAGCCTCCTGTGGGTTAGAAATAGTCAACCCCTTGTTCAGGGGAATTTTTTTTCCCCTTTCTTCCACAAAAAACCCACCTCTTCAGATCCGGAATGCTTCCGGGGATCCTTCTATAAAACCTTTTAAGCTTCAGTTCCTGTCATAGTTTTCCATTGGATTCAGGCGGGGTGATTGGCTGGGTCTTTTTGAAGCGGTTATTTTCTTTCTCTAAAAACCAACTAAGGGGAAAGTTTAATTGGCGTGTGTTTAGAGATAATTGTCTTGAAAAAAATGCCCAAAACCCTTTTTTTTTTTTCATTTTTTTTTTTTTCAAATTTTAATTTTTTGGTAGATGGCAGCGGGTTGTAAATTTTTTCCCCACCCTTCATTCAGTTAAAAGAAATCTGCCAGTTCCTTTAAACTGAAAAAACAGCCCAAAAAACCCCAAATGATAGTTACAACAAAAAACCCTCACTTTTGTTTCTGGAAAAAATTTTTTGGGGTGTTTAAGCAGTCCCTTTTTGGCCCCCCAAAATGTTGTGTTTTAAATGGCATCCAAAGACTTCCAATTTTTGGGAATCTTCACCGGGCAATATTCTCCCATTTATTTCACGGGTTGTCTAAATATTGTTGCACAAACTTAAAACCGAAACTTGAACCTCTTTTTGTTCAAAAATGGAGTCTTGTTTTGGGTTGGGGCATGAAATACGGGCATTGAAGTTAATTGCTTTAAAAAAATTATTTATTTTCTTTTAAACAATTGGGATAGATTTTTAGGGGGTTTTTTGATTTTTTAAACATAAAATTTAAATTAAGTTATAAATTTTAAATAAAAAAATTTCCCGGCGCGGGAAATTTCTCCCATCTATCAAGTTTTAGGGGACCTCGCCCGGTTTGTTTCTTTCCTGCACCCGGGCAAATTTTTTATGCTACAAGATGGAGTGGAATATAGGTGAGAAGACTTTGTTTCTATATTTTTAAAAAATTCTACCTACTGTTTTTAGGAAAAGAGATAATTAAAATTTTTTTTCGGCTGTCTGGAAAACTTGAATAGAGTAACCCGGCGTTTGGGCTGTTTAAAGGTGGAAAAAGGTGTTTTCCGGTTTTTAACCCCAACAATGTCACTGGAACCTTAAATAGTTAGAAATTTTTTTGTAATCCAAAGGCCATCCAAAATAAAAAATTTTGGGCAAATTTGGGAAAGGTTTTTGGGCCCAAAAAAACCATGGGTAAATTCCCATATGAGATTTTTCTTTTAAATTAAAAAACCTTGAAAAAACAAGACACATTTAAAAAATATAAAAATTTTCATTTTGGTAAGTGATATGGCACACTATACACAAATCACTCGAACCACTTGGTATGTTCACAAAACAACCCCTCAGCCTGCCCTTTTTTTTCTCTTGGAGGTTTAGTTAAGATAACACATTTTTGTCAGCCGTTACCACTAACTTTTTTTTTTTTTTAGGTCCCGGTTATCCGTTGGGGGTTTAAATACTAATCAGCAACCCAAAAACACACACCAGTTTCCTCCTGGTTCTTTCTTCTTTTAAGCCTTGGGATAAGAACCCTTTCACTAGCTCCATTGTTGCTCCAAACTTCAGGTAGCATACCACAACCCCCTTGTTTCCTAAAGTAGTCATTAATAGGCCTCCAAAGGCCTGGTGAAGGGATGTCCTTTAAATTTGGGGAAAAATGCTCACCCAAAGTTACACCTGTTAAGAAAAACCATTTTTAATTTTGTGCAAATTTCAGCGTTTCAAAAGGGAAAAAAAAAGTTCAAAAAAACTTTTTGTTTACTTTTCCTTTAAAAATGAAAGGCTCCCCCAAAAAAAAAAAAAAAAAAAAACCCGAGGCCAAAGAAAAAAAAAAAAAAAAAAAAAAAAATTGCTTTGGTTTACACAAAATTTGTAGGTCCCCCTGCTGCCACCAATCTAGTGACAGAGACCTTTGACCTTCAGTCGTTCTGTCATAACATCTATCGTTTTTAAAAATTTTAGGCCCGCGTTGGATTGGATGGGTTTGTTAAAACCCAAAATTAAAAAGGGGAGAAAAAAATTTTATGTTTAAAAGCAAAAACCCTTTAAAAAAAATAATATTGATTACAAAAAAAAAAAGGGGACGTGTTTTAAAAACTTTTTTTCACCAAAAATTGGGTTAAAAAAATAAATATTAATAGTAATTTCACAAAAGTGAGTAAAAAACCCCCTAAACGTTTTGTAAATAAATTTTAATTATAAAAAACTTTAATGGGTAAACTCTGAAATAAAAAGAAAACTTTTGACACAAGTAAAGTGGGCATTTTACAGCTTTTTTAAAACCCGGTAAAAATTTGGGGGTGCACTCAAAATAAATCAACACAAAGCCCAAACCCAAAGTTTAACCAATGGCAAAAAAAATGAGTACACCCATTTAAATGAAAAAAAGACCAATCTGTTTGGGCCCCCATTATTTTCCTTTTCACTGCCTTAAAAAAAACCTCTTGGGCAAAGAAGTTCACTAGAAAACTTCCAAGGTTTGCAGTGACGGGAAACCTCTTCCAAAAAATTCTCTAAGAATTGGAAAAATTAAAAAGGGAGCAGGTGAAAAATTTTAGAAAAACCCTTTACTCCCAAAAACCCCCTTTAAGTTTGGGTTTCCCCACAGTGCTCTATAGGATTTAAGGGCTGGAAAACATGCTTGGCCAGTCCAGCACCTTTATCTTCTTTTTTTTAGTAAGGCGATGGTTTGGGTTTGGGGGGTGGGTTTTGGGGGCTTTTGGAAAATTGCCCTTTTGGCTCAGTTTCCCCGAGGGAAAAGGGGTCAAAGCCCCTGCTTCAGTATGTCACATACATTTTGGCCAAAAACATGGTTTCCTTCAAAAATTTAAAAAATTAAAAATTCCCACAACTGGCAGCCCCAAACCATGACACTCCCACCAACATGCTTGACTCCTCACCTGGCTGTTGCCTCAAACGCTTAACACCATCTGAACCAAATAAAGTTATCTTGGTCTCATCAGACCACTGGAAAAGGGGTTTTTATAATTTTTGTCCTTAGTCTGCCTTTTCCTTTAAACAAACGTTTGCAGGTTTTAAAAAAATCAAAACTTCTTTCGAAAGAGCTACCTTTTTTCACAAGGGGGCCATTTTGGAAAAGGTGAGCATGTTGAACCCGTGACCGTAAGGGGAGAGTTTTGTTAGAGATAACACTAAAAAATTTTTTAAAAACACCAACTCCCCAAAATTTACAATTGAGAAATTTGTAAACAAAAAATAAAGAAAAACATGAAAAACAGGGGAAAAAAAAACGAAAAATTGGGCACAAATTTTGTTAAAAATTTTTACTTAGGGGTCACAAATCAAAATTTTGTTGTCATTTGGGTTTTTAAAATGGAAGAATGGTGTTTAAATTTAAATTTTTAGGGGAAAACCAAATTTACACTGTTATGCAAGGCTACTTTATAGTGTATCAAAAAATTTTATTTAAATTCCCGTGTTTCCCCCTGAAAAAGAATAATAAAAATTATGAAGGGTGTAATCACTTTTTTGGGATTCCCAAAAGTTTTTAAAATAAAAACATTTCTGTTTCGGCCCGAATGCAGTAGTCATGTTCTTTCCCCATTGTTTCTCACCATTCCACACTTTAGACATTGAAGGTGCAGAAGCAGCAGTTGTAATGAGCCCTGATATATAAGGGAAACTGAAGACCACTCTGCCATATTAGAAGACACTAGCATTATAAATAACATATGGCAAACAAAGGTCAGGACCTGTTACAAATTCTGCATTGGTGACCAGATGGTTGAAGTTGCACCATTGATGCATTCACTAGATTAGAATACATTCTGGGAAAAAGAAAGAAGGCATGACTGCAAGATCAGAAACCCCCCAGTTTTTGCTTGTTGTTTTTTACCATAGAGAGATGTATGTCTGCACAGGAGCTGTAGACACAAAATGATTGTTAATCAAGACTTCTAAGGGTTCTTTTACACAGTGTGGTTTTATTGCTCTCTTGATGTGGGTTTTTTTTCTGTGGCAATACTGCACTGCAGTGAAATTGCCTTTATTAAGTATTTAATCATCAAGCCAGTTTTGACCTCTTTGACAGAGCACATTTTTTGAAATCTAACATGCTCACTCTATGTGGGAATAATTTTTTGATACTTTTACCTATCCATGTAATGTAGAGACTGTTTTATCGTGACACATTGGGCAACATGTATGCATGGGGCTGCACCAGTATTCTGGTGTCCTTTCAGCCCAAAAACTGTCACAGTCCTCTTCTCTAGATGTATGAGCAGGTGCACTCCAAAACTACGTGCATTTTCCAGCGCCCGTGGCACTTTGTAATGTGCTCAAGATGTGGGGGCATTCTAGGGGCGTATCGAACCACAACCATATGATTTTACACATTTATGACTGGAGGTCGGCAAAACTAGGCACATTACTGCTGGAACAGCCAGACCAAGTCTGAGTAGTCATAGTGAAAATAAAATGTGGCAAATGTATGACTCGCAGTAGAATAGGTTCAGATTTTCTGGCGCATCCTACACTGCCTTAAAGCTATTTAGAACTGGCCTCTTTGAGCCTAGATCATACATGTCGACAATTGTGCTTTAAATTAGTAATACATTTGTTCCATAAAATCCTTCTTTATTTGTTTATTTGTAAAAAATATCAAAATGTGTGCCATTTTCAAACATCAAAGAATTCTGTTAGTAAGACAGATAGTTATACCAAAAAGAAATGTTAATAGCTAGAATCTAACAAATGTCTACTATGTTAGCATCATTTTTTTTATGTCTTTTTATTTTTTAGGGCATTAGGGGGATTATAAATTTTGGATATATTTTTAATTTTTTCAAGAAAATATGTACAGTAACATAGTTTAATTTAGGGACCAGTACAGTTCTGATGCGTTATCTTTGGGGGCCTGTATCTTAATCACCCCCAGAAATCACTCCAATTAACCCCTTCCTGACAGCTGGTCATAATAATATGAGGTAAGTATCAAAAGACGTATGGACACACCCATTGCAAGGCACATGTGGGATAAGCATAACGGAAAGGTGGATAACTTGGAGTTTAGAGGGATTGAGATTGTTCGGCCCCCTTTAAGGGAAGGAGACTGGGACAAAAATATTCTCCAAAAAGAGGCGCAGTGGATTTATAGATTGGACTGTGTACATCCACGTGGCCTCAACGAGTCTCTCTCTTTCTCTTGTTTCATCTAAAGAGATCTTTTGCGATGTGACAAGTTTCCATCATCATGCATATTATTAGTCTCCTGTCCAGAGTTTTGGAATTTTTCTGAGTGAGGAATTCTCCTGTCTAAAAACATAAGTTTTCTCCCTTGGTACTTACCTTTTTATGCCAATACGCTTACTAAATTTAACATAGTTGTTCTCTTTCCTACTATAATTGTTATCCGTACTGTTGAGCTGGAGAACTTAGGAGGATATAATTAACTTGTAGATACGTAAATGAGGATATACTTTTTCATGTTATATCTGGATACATCTCAGTGAAGTAATTCATGTTTCCTTTTCATCATTGACCTCCTCTAAATACGGCATGTATTTTATTGTAGATTCGCTGTTTATCCATGCTGTTTATTTCCCTTTAAAGGCTTGGGGGCAGCAGGAGACGAACGTACCCGGCTTGTAACATTATAACTTGCCTGCGCATGCGCATAGCTGCCCGCTGATATTAGCGGCTACGGAGCAGATTGCCGCGCCATCTTTACTTATCCGCGAATGCGCCTTAGGGGCTGTCGACACTGGCGGCCATTTTTGAAAACCCGCACATGCACAGTAGATTGATCGGGACGCCGAGTACATCGCGGCGTGCTGGCATCTGCGCATGGCGGTTTCCAGTAGACTTATGGATAACCAGGTTAGTTAAACTGTGTAAGTGGGCGGTACTATAACATTTTTGTTTAGAGTTACCACATTATATAAATGGTTGATCAATGATAGGGTTCCCTGTGGGAAAACTGACTCCCTTGCACCAAAGGAGTACCCATCGCGCAGCACACTAGCTCTTCGTTGTTATCCAGGTACATTTATTAGTGTTAATAGTGATCTAGTTATTTTACAGTATGCTCTACTTATGCTAATTTTGATAGTTTTGAGTATATCTGTTTTCTTTTTCCTTGTCCTTTGTGTTCAGGCATACCAGCCTAACATGGAAATTACCCTCTGATCAGGTACTATGTATGTACTCTAAAAATTGGAGTGATAAAATCTAGGGTTTGGCATTTTTCTAAACCCCATTGAAAAGTCCCTGAGATTGGGATGAAACGCCACGTCTGGGGATTATTGCGTGAACTCTAGTCCTACATCTCAGACTAGTTATTAATCTAAACTGCTAAGCACTTTTTCTGTACTGTATATAGTCTATTACTTATATTGGAGTGGAACAGGTGTTATACTTTGCTTGTATTCGTTACTCCATATGAGTAGTGGGGGTTGCTTAGGTAGCGATATAGGTCTACTTTGCGGGGTCGCCCTTTTCGGGGCGGTTTCTCTGCCTTAGAAAAGTAGAGGCCTGAGCAGGGATAGGGATAAGTTATTTTCTGTGTATTTACCCAATTGTGCATAGATACAGTTGTCCCGTAGGTATCCCTTTTCTTATGTTGGTACTATCATTGCTATGTTTCTTGTGTATTTTAGAAATGTTTGATTAAAAGTTAGGATTTAAAGGAATTTTTTCATTTGGTTATAGCTTTCGATTATAGTAAATTTCTATAATTTGATACTTGGGAGGTTATTTGGATTAAGTATCCATAGCACACATATAGATATGCAAAAATTAGGTGCTTTATTTTTAAACAAATAGTCATACAAAATCTGTGCAATGTTCTCTTAAAGTAGAGCGAGGAAAGGAGGGGAAGGAAAAATGGTGAAAAGTGGGGGAGAACAAGGCTCTAGAATACAGCTTCACCATTAGAGAGTCTGGTTCAAGTGGAAACTTGCATGTGTGGATTAAAGGAACGTCTGAAGAGTGTGGATCATCGAAACTTCAGTTCCAGCTGGTGTAGAGTAGTGGAAGATCCTGGAAGTGCTCTGTTTAAGAGGGCTGTAGATCATAATTAGAGATGGGCGAATTTCCCGAAATTCGGTTCGTTCACTTCGCCGAATTTCTCTGCAAAAAATAACTTTGTTCCGAATTACTTCGGGATGAATCACGTTAAAAAACAGCTATTTCCAGGCTGCACAGAGCCTGCAGGGTGCTGTAGAACATTGTGCCATGCTTAAAAATGCAGAGGGAGCTTGGTTTGGTCTTCATACAATGTTGTGTTTTAGTATGACACGCACGTGACTACCACCGCTCTTAGAATCACTTCACTCTAAAATTCCCTGGGCACTTAAGAGGGCAAAACTGACCAAAAAACTGAAGGGGGAATGTAGCCTGATAAAGTCATGGCAGCGACAGCTGGAAAAAAAACAAGCTGAGGGCTCAGGTGACAACATCAGTGACAGAGTGTGGAGGTGACGGAGGCAGCCACAGCAGCATGAGGTCAGAGAGTGGCACAATGACATTCTGGAGGTGGCAAAAACAGGAGTAGGCCAAAGAGTGGCACAATGACACAGTGTGGAGATGACGGCATCAACAGCAGCAGCAGCATGAGGTCAGACAGTGGCACAATGACATTCTAAAGGTGGCAAAAACAGGAGTAGGCCACAGAGTGGCACAATGACACAGTGCGTAGGTCACGGCAGCAGCCACAGCAGCAGCATGAGGTCAGACAGTGGCACAATGACAGTGTGTAGGTCACAGCAGCAGCATGAGGTCAGACAGTGGCACAATGACAGTGTGTAGGTCACGGCAGCAGCCACAGCAACAGCATGAGGTCAGACAGTGGCACAATGACAGAGTGTGTAGGTCACGGCATCAGCCACTGCAGCAGCATGAGGTCAGACAGTGGCACAATGACAGTGTGTAGGTCACGGCAGCAGCCACAGCAGCAGCATGAGGACAGACAGTGGCACAATGACACAGTGTGTAGGTCACGGCAGCAGCCACAGCAGCAGCATGAGGTCAGACAGTGGCACAATGACATTCTGGAGGTGGCAAAAAAGGGAGTAGGCACAGAGTGGGCCCAATGAAAACAGTGTGGAGGTCACGGCAGCAGCCCAGCAGCAGATGAGGTCAGACAGTGGCACAATGACATTCTGGAGGTGGCAAAAACAGGAATAGGCCACAGTAGTGGGACAATGACAGAGTGTGTGGGGTCACGGCAGCAGCCACAGCAGCAGGCATGAGGTTCACAGTGGCACAAATGACAGTGTGTAGGTCACGGCAGCAGCCACAGCGCAGCATGAGGTCGGGACAGTGGCACAATGACATTTGGAGGTGGCAAAAACAGGAGTAGGCCACAGAGTGGGACAATAACACAGTGTGGAGGTCACGGCAGCAGCCACAGCAGCAGCATATAGAGTCAGACAGTTGCACAAATGACATTCTGGAGGTGGCAAAAACAGGATAGGCCACAGAGTGGGACAATGAAACACAGTGTGTAGGTCACGCAGCAGCCAACAGCAGCGCATGAGGTCAGAAAGTGGCAAAATTGACAGAGTGTGTAGGTCACGGCATCAGCCACAGCAGCAGCATGAAGTCAGACGTGGCACAATGACACAGTGTGTAGGTCAGGCAGCAGCCACAGCAGCAGCATGGGTCAGAGAGTGGCACAAGGGACATTTGGGAGGTGGAAAAAAACAGGAGTAGGCCACAGAGTGGGACAATGACACAGTGTGGAGGTCCCGGCAGCAGCCACAGCAGCAGCATGAGGTTCAGACAGTGGCCAATGACATTCTGGAGGTGGCAAAAACAGAAATGGGGCCAAAAGAGTGGGAAATGACACAGTGTGTAGGTCACGGCAGCAGCCACAGCAGCAGCATGAGGTCAGACAGTGGCACAATGACAGAGTGTGTAGGTCACGGCATCACCCAAACAGCAGCAGCATGAGGTCAGACAGTGGCAAAATGACAGTGTGTAGGTAAACGGCAGCAGCCACAGCAGCAGCATGAGGTCAGACAGTGGCACAATGACATTCTGGAGGTGGCCAAAAACAGAAATAGGCCACAGAGTGGGACAATAACACAGTGTCTGGTCACGGCAGCAGCCACAGCAGCAGCATGAGGTCAGACAGTGGCACAATGACGTGTGTAGGTCACGGCAGCAGCCACGCAGCGCATGAGGTCAGACAGTGGCACAATGACATTCTGGAGTGGCAAAAAACGGGAAATAGGAAACAGAGTGGGCAATGAAAACAGTGTGTAGGTCACGCAGAAAGCCAAACAGCAGCAGCATGAGGTCATACAGTGGCCCCAATGACATTCTGGAGGTGGCAAAAACAGGAGTGGGCCAAAGATGGGACAATGACACATTGTGGGAAGTCACGGCAGCAGCCACAGCTGCAGTTGAGGTCAGACAGTGGCACAATGACATTCTGGGAGGTGGCAAAAACGGGGAGTAGGCCACAGAGTGGCAAAATGACAGAGCGTTGGGGTGACGGCGGCAGCAGAATGAGGTCAGACAGTGGCACTTTGACAGAGTGTGGAGGTTGGGGTGACAATACCCCGTCCCTGGTAAAGATGGTTGGTGGCAGATGGAGAAACTGGTTTAGCAGATGTGTGGCCCTAGGGCGGGTGGCGCATCAGTTTAGTGGCTGAGGCAGGTCTGAACCCAGTCTCATTTTTCACAGTTTGGTTGAGTCGTGATGTCTGATGTAGTCTGACGCCTAAGGCATTGGTGTGTGGGAAAACCTGGGCCCCATCCAGCTGATTCATTTTTGACAAAGGTAGTCGTTCCACATTTCCCGTGGACAAAACGGGTTCTCCTTGGGGTAACGATGGCCCCCGCGGCACTGAAAACCCGCTTTTGATGGCCACACTACTGGCCGGGCAGGACAGTTCTCCACTGCAAACTCGGCAAGTTGCGGCCACACATCCAGTTTGGCTGCCATTAGTCCAGGGTTTTTCTAACTGGGGGTGGCAGAGTGCTGTCCAAGTAGGCCCACCTGTTAGTTCAGGGTCTGCTAAAGGTCCCGCTGCTGCTGCGCTGCTGGCGACCCGCCCTCCTCACTAGGCGGGTGAAGGAAGTGCCCCATCAGTGACTCCAGACTTAGGTTGCTGCTGGTGGAGCTGGTCTGTTCCTTTCCCCCCACCTTCCCCCAGCAGCCGCGGCTGTGTCGTGAGCGCTGAAGAAACCCCCCTTCGACCTGTCAGAGGAGGGACGATGCCACACATAGGCAGCGGCCAACGGACTACGGTGGATGTTCCTTGAGTATTTGATTTTGTCCTCCCTCTCTTTTGCTGGGAAAAAGGCTCCCATTTTGGACCTGTAGGGAGGGTCCAATTTGGGTGGAGGGCCAGAAGTCATCCCTCTGCCCGGGTGCTGACTATTCGGCTGTCACTAGCCAGGCAATCAGCATGCTGCGGGCCATCTGCACAAGTGAATCCCAGGGGCTCCCTGCCTCCATCTCCACGTATACTGCCACGGTGCTTGCGGTCATCTGCCTCGTCTTCCTCTTTTCCATCTACCTCCTCCAGCTGCCTGCTCCTCCTCTCTTGTCACTGGGTAGAAAATCCACTCAAATTTTACCAGACAATGCTTCTGCTCCAATGTCTCCTCCTCCTCCTCCATTTGTCCCATGGGGCTCATTTTGGCCGCGAGATTAGTCGCCACGTCTCAGTCCCCTGCCCAGACAGATTTTTCAGCATCTGTTCCAGGACATGAAGCAGTGGAATGACATTATTCATCCCACAGTCCCGGCGACTGGGCAAATAACGTGGCCTCCTCGACGGCCTCAACAAAAGGCAGGTGTCACGCATGAGCTGCCACTGGCTGACATCAAAATTACACGGGGAGTACTCCCGTCCCCCTGGATCATCAAAAATCGTTTAATGGCCTTTCTCTGTTCAATGCAGTTGGTCCAACATGTACAGGCTGGAATTCCAACGGGTGGAAACATCGCATTTCAGAGTGTGTTGGGGGAGGGGCCCTTCTGCCGCTGCAACTCGAGGAGGGTGTTCCTGGCTTTGTAGGAATGGATGAAGTGCATGCACAGTTTCCTGGCCTTTTTTCAAAATTTCTGAAGCAGGGGAAAGCTTCAGGAACCATTTCACACGATTGAAACACGGCGCCTGCGGGCGCGGACCATCCCTCCTCGGTCCGCGCGGACACATGTTCCTCCCCGGTTCGTTTTGCATTTGGGCCGGGAAACCCACAATCGTTTCTTGCTGCATGATCGGAGCAGTTCCCCCCCTGGTAAATTCGTTCCCAAGGCAAGTCAGGTGTAGAACTGCGTGACATGCTGTGCCCTAACATGTGGTAGATGGGCGTATTTGGAGGCTGAGATGTTTGTGGTGGTCGAGGAGGAGGAGGCGGACATTGGCGCAGGAGCCGAGTTTGAAAAACGTGGAGGAGAAAGGGGTCTCCTGTCCAAGTTTTTGGTGTCCCCTGGGCAGGGACTTTCAAAAAAGTGGGCCGTAAAGGACTGCACTGGCCTGCGTAGTTCGCTTCAGAGTCCGCGTCCCATGCACCTTGGAACAAACGTTTAAGCTAAGGAGGGCCCCAAACCTTCTGTTTACATTTTTATGTGTGTGGTACCCCTTTTTTTTGGAAAAGAAATTACGGTTGGAATCTAATCTCGGTCGGCACAAGCCATTAGTTTTTCGAACGGTTAGAGTCACCATTTGGAAAGGGGGGGACTGCAACCCAAAAATTTGGAAAGGGAGTACGGTCGCTTCTGTTGGGTAGGGTTTGGAGCATACTGTTGTTCTTTGAAAATCGCCTCGTGAACGACGCTGGGCCATGGGTGCGAGGGCAGGAACATTAGACCGGGGATGATGTAAAAAGGAAACGTCCCTTCTGCAGAGGGGGGGGCCCTTGATGGTGCAATGGCTGCGTGCCACTGGCCGCTGCTGTGCTGTTGGGGGGTGGCAGGATGGACACCACATCTGAGCCAGTTTCTCCCAGGAACCGGATGGTGACGTGCATGTGTTGACGAGGGCGTGGTGCCAACGTTAGCCCCCTGGCCAAAAGCTTCACTTTTCCCCAAGATTTAATATACCCAAATTCGGCCCCTTGGTGTTTAGCAAAGAACTGCCCCCCGCCGGTATCGGTTTTTTTCGCCAAGCTCCGCACTGATGACTACTGCCGCGCTCCCTCGCTGGCCCTGTGCCGTACTTTTTTGGACCTCGAAGGGGTTTTTTACCCGGGGCCCCCTTGGGTCCCGACCTCACATGTACTATCCTGTGATCACGGCCACACGACCCACTTGCTGGTGCGCCACTGCCTGCGCGCAACTGCCCCTTTCTCTGACGATGATGAAGCCCTTCCTCACCCCCGGGTTTCCCAGTGCGGTCGGCACTTTTTCATTATTTGTGTTTCATATCACTGCTGTCCTCTCACCGGTCTTGGTATGAGGGCGACCCCCCACAACATGACCCCCCATGCCCTCTCAAATCTATACTTTGCCGCCTACTGCAGAAGCAGGGGAATTGGCCCATTCTTCGTGCCAAAGTAGTGTGATTGCCCCCCCCCCAAGTTCATCCTCGCTATATTGGCACTGAGCCAGCCCTTTTGTGTTTTCTGGCTGGGGAACCGGTGGGGGCAGAGGGGGTTGAGGCAGGGAGGGGCCCCTGACCGCTCCCGGGCCATGCCAACCAAGTGTTGTGTCTGACGTTCCCACCGACTCTTGGCTGGGGTTATCAGATGTCATCTGGGAGGAAGTGGATGACCTAGTCAACCAATCAACAACCATTGGGTTGCTAAAAAACACACGGCCGCTAGATGACAGCGGCAGTTGTGACCTCACCGAGTGACCCCTGCTGCGACGTCCCCTTGCTGTGCTGCGACCTGGGCCTGGAATGTTTGTGCCTCTGCCACTCGCAGGTGAAGAGCCTTCCACCTCTCTGTCTGACATACTGTATGTTCTAAAATGTACAGACAATGTTTGATGAAGATATCTGTATATGATAAATACATACCCTGTAATTGACTTGTATGTGCCGTTTAAAAACTCTGTGTATTTTACTGAATATAAAAGCACAAACAGGCTTAATTAACCTTCGCATATGAATTATGCTACAGAATTTCTTCTGTGGCGGTGAAAAAAAAAGTTTCTTTTACTGAGTACAACTGCAGAACAACGCTTAATTAACCCCTGGATGTAAATTGCTCCAAACAATTGAGCAACCACAAACTACGAGCTTTGTAGCGTGTTACAATGGCGTGTTTTCTACGCTACACAACAAGAGAAAAAATAGTAATTAACCTTCGCTTGTGAATCAGGCTACAGGAAAATTGTATTTTTTTGCGGTGAAAAAGACGGTTTCTTGGAGTCACCACAGCAGGAGAACAACGCTTAATAAACCCCTGGATTTAAATTGCGCAAAAGAATTGAGCAGCCACAAACTACTAGCTTTGAAACGTGTTACAATTGCGTGTTTTCTACGCTACACAACAAGAGAAAAAATTTAATTAACCTTTGCTTGTGAATTATGGTACAGGAAAATTGTAATTTTTGGCAGTGAAAAAGACGGTTTATTTTTGTCACCACAGCAGAAAAACAACGCTTAATTAACCCCTGGATGTAAATTGCGCAAAAGATTTGAGCAGCCACAAACTACTAGCTTTGTAGCGTGTTACAATTGCGTGTTTTCTACGCTACACAACAAGAGAAAAAATTGTAATTAACCTTTGCTTGTGAATTATGGTACAGGAAAATTGTAATTTTTGGCGGTGAAAAAGACGGTTTCTTGGAGTCACCACAGCAGCAGAACACGCTTTAATTAACCCTGGATGTAAATTGCGCAAAAGAATTGAGCAGCCAAAAATGAAGTGATATTTGTATTGTAAAAACGCTGTTTCTTTAAATGAATACAACAGGAACTGGCTTAGATCCCACTTGGATATTCAATGTGCTGTGAGCAGATAGCATTAAAATGTATATTCAGCTGCAGTGGACGAACACTGGACTTCAGATCCAATACCCAAAAAATCAGAAATAGACCATTAAGAGAAGCAGCCTCTGAGACAAGCTGAGACACCCCACAAAAATCGCTGTGTAAAAATCAGTTCTTCAGTAAGAGCTATCAACCGCAGCAGCACCTTCCCCTGATCAGTACAGTGAGAGCGGTATGAGCGGTATGAGTGCGGTGACGTCACAGAATCCCGCCGGTCTCTGATTGGCTTCATCTCTGCACATGTCATGCAGGCTATGCCCTTCTTCCTCCCAGAGTGCTTTGCCCCATGTAACGTCATGTGCTCGCAGCCATTTTATCAATCAAAAGCACACTTCGTTCACCCGAAGTCCTCCAAACTTCGACTTCGTTCAGAACCGAAGTTTTCCTGAAATTCTAAACGAATTCCACTTCGTTAGAATCAATTCGCCCATCTCTAATCATAATACATATTTCCAATGGCAAGAATCTCATTAAGTATTGAAGTAGTGTTAGGGCCTTTATGTGAGCTTGTTTATGTGAGCTTCATGTTCCTTGCTCCAATTGCTTGGAAAGTGCAAGACTAAGAATGTTGTGCCTGGAGATTTGCAACATTTCGGGTCTTTATGATGCTTTATCAAGGAGTAGGCAAGAAGGAACAGTAAATAACAAGCTCACATAAAGGTCCTAATGTTACTTGAACATTGAATGCGATTCTTGCCGTCGGACATATTGATTATGATTAGAGATGGGTGAATTGATTCTAACGAAGTGGAATTCGTTTAGAATTTCAGGAAAACTTCGGTTCGGAACGAAGTCGAAGTTTGGGGGACTTCGCGGGAACGAAGTGTGCTTTTGATTGATAAAATGGCTGCGAGCACAGGGTGTTACATGGGGCAAAGAACTCTGGGAGGAAGCAGGGCTTTAGCCTGCATGACATGTGCGAGATGAAGCCAATCAAGAACGGCGGGATTCTGTGACGTCCACGCACTATAAAAGTCCATGGCGCGACGCTGGGAGCGCATACCCCTCTCACTGTACTGAGTAGGGAAAGTGATGCCACGGCTGCTTATGTTCGCTGATAATAAAGAACTCATGTTATACAGCGATTTTTGGGGGGGTGGCACAGCTTGTTCAGAGCGGCTTCTCTTAAGTTTTATTTCTGATTTTGTGGGGTATTGGATCTGAAGTCCATGTGTGTCCAGTGCAGCTGCATATACATTTTAATACTATCTGCTCACAGCACATTGAATATCCAAGGGTGATCTAAGCCTGTTCCTGTTGTATTCATTTAAAAATACAGCGTTTTTACAATACAAATACCACTTCATTTTTGGCTGCTCAATTCTTTTGCGCAATTTACATCCAGGGGTTAATTAAGCGTTGTTTTTGCTGCTGTGGGGACTAAAAGAAACCGTCTTTTCACGGCAAAAAATACATTTTTTCCTGTAGCAAATTCACAAGCGAAGGTTAATTACAAGTTTTTCTCTTGCTGTGCACCGTAAAATATACGCCATTGTAACACGCTACAAAGCTGGTATTTTTTGGTTACTCAATTCTTTTGCGCAATTTACATCCAGGGGTTAATTAAGCGTTGTTCTGCTGTTGTGGTGACTAAAATAAACCATATTTTTTTCACCGCCAAAAAGACATTTTGCCTGTAGCATAATTCACAACCGAAGATTAATTACAAGTTTTTCTCTTGCTGTGCACCGTAAAATATACGCCATTGTAACACGCTACAAAGCTGTAGTTTTTTGGTTGCTCAATTCTTTTGCGAATTTACATCCAAGGGTTAACTAAGTATTTTTTTTGCAGTTGTTTCTTAGTAAACGAAACGTTCTTTTTCCCCCGCCAAAGAAGCAATTTTGCCTGTAGCAAATTCAAAACCCAAGGTTAATTAAGCCCGTTTTGTGCTTTATATTCAGTAAAATACACAGTGTTTTTAAACGCACATAAAGAAATTTTTCCGGGCCTTTGTGGGCCAATTTATATCCAAGGGTTACCCAATTTGTTCTGGGTTAATTGGAGTAAAAATACGGGGTGGTATTTTTCATATACAATATCTTCATCAAAAAATGTCTTACATTTTGAACAAACAGTATGTCAGACGAAAGGGTTGGCGGCTCTTCCCTGGGTGGCAGAGGCACAAACATTCCCGGGAGCAGCCCAGGTACGCACAGAAAGGGGGGACGTTCAGGGGGTCCTGGTGGGGACAACTGCGCTGTATCTAGCCCCGGGTGGTTTTTCAGCAACCAAGGGTTTCTTGATTGGTTGACTAATCATCCACTTCCTCCAGATGACATCTGACAACCCCCCAAGAGTGGGTGGAAGGTAGACACAACCCTTAGTTGGCGTGGCTGGGAGGGGTCAGCGGCCCCCACCCCGTCCTCAACCCGTTTCCCATCCCGGTTCCCTCGCCCAGAGATCTACTATGTGGTCTGGTCACCCCTTATGCGAGGGGAACAATTTTTAGGGGGAGTCGCACTCTTTGGCAGCGAAGAAATGGGGCCAATATCTCCGTTTTGCAGTAGGGGGCAAAAATTAGGTTGAGAGTGGCATGGGAGGGCATGTGTGGGGGTCACCTTGCATACCAAAACGGTGATAGGGAACTGCGATGAAAAAAATAAATTTTTATGTACCGACCGCATTTTGGGGGGGGGTGGCAAGGGGTTATCATCGTCAGGAAAAGGGCGTCAGCTTGGGATCAGGCAGCGGCGCAGCCAGCAAGTGGGTTGTGTGGCCGTGGGCCCGCGGGATAGCAGCAGTGTGAGGTCGGGAGCCAAGCAGCCATGGGGTTAAAAACCCGCTTCGCAGGTCCAAGAAAGTAGCGGCACAGGGGCTCAGCGAGGCAGCGGTGGCAGTAGTCATTCAGTGCGGCGCGTTGGCGGTAAAATCAGCTGCTCGGCGGTGTGGCAGTTCTTTGCTAAGCCCCGGAGGAGCCGAATATGGGTATATGTAGAATCTGTAGGCAGAAAGTAAAAGCGTGGCCAGGGAGCTAACGTTGGGCACCACGGCCCTGCGTCAACACGTGCAGCGTCACCAGCCGGGGGCCGGGGAGAATGTGGCTAAGATGTGGTGGTCCATCCTGCCGCTGCAGCAACAGCAGCAGCAGCAGGGGCCCTGTGCACGCCATGCCATTGCAGCAGTCAAGTCTCCACCACCTCTGCAGAAGGGAATGTTTCTCTTTGACATCATCTCCCGGTCCAGATGCTCCTGCTCCTCGCTTCTCATGGGCCAGCAGTCGTTTCAGCGAGGCGATTGCAAAAAGACAACAATATGCGCCCAAACCCATCCTAAGGTGCAGAAGCTGACCGTGCTCCTGCCCAAGTTGTTGGTACTGCAGTCCCTCCCTTTCCAAAGGGTGGAACTCTGCACCGTTCAGAGAACTAATGGCTTGTCCCCGAGCCGAGATGGAGAGTTCCAAGCCGAAAATTTCTTTTCCAAAAAGGCAGTACCAGAAACTTCATAATATGTAGAAAGAAGTGGGCCAGTCCTTGAGCTTATCGGTTTGTTCCAAGGTGCACGGCAGCGCGGACGTTTTGGAACTGTAACTACGGTCAGGGCCAGTACATGTCCTCTACGGCCCACTGGGTGAATGTGCTTCCTGCCAGGCACACCAAAACTTGGACAGGAGACACCGCTTTCTCCCCCACGTTGTCAAACGGCTCCTGCGCCAAGGTCTGCCTCCTCCTCCTCCACCACCACCACCATCTCAGCCTCACAAGTACTGCTCCATCATACCACATGTGTAGGGCACAGCAGTGTCACGTAGTTCTACACCTGGCTTGCCTCGGCGAACGAAGTCACACAGGGGAGGAATTGCTCCGCGTCATGCAGCAAGAAATCGATGTGTGGCTTTCTCCGTGCCAACTGCAAATTGGAACCATGGTGACGGACAATGGACGGACAACGCACCATGGAGGGATGGTCCATGCGCCAAGCATGGCGCATGTGTTCAATCTGGTTGTGAAAAGGTTCCTGAAGTCTTCCACCGATCTTCAGAACATTCTGAAAATGGCCAGGAAACTGTGCATGCACTTCCTCCATTCCTACAAAGCCAGGAACACCCTCCTCAAGTTGCAGCGGCAGAACGGCCTCCCCCAACACACTCTGATATGCGATTTTTCTACCCGTTGGAATTCCAGCCTGCACATGTTGGACCGACTGTATGAACAGAGAAAGGCCATTGATGATTTTTTGATGATCCAGGCGGACAGGAGTACTCCCCTGTGTAACTTTGATGTCAGCCAGTGGCAGCTCATGCGTGACACCTGCTGTTTGTTGACGCCATTCGAGGAGGCCACGTTATTTGTCAGTCGCCAGAACTGCGGGATGAATAATGTCATTCCACTGCTTCATGTCCTGGAACAGATGCTGAAAAATCTGTCTGGGAGGGGACTGGAGACGTGGCGACGACATCTCGCGGCCACATGAGTCTGGTGGGGACTGAAATGGAGGAGGAGGAGGAGGACATTGGTGCAGAAGCATTGTCTGGTGAAATGAGTGGATTTTCTACCCAGGTAACAAGAGAGGAGGAGCAGCTGGAGTAGGTAGATGGAGATGAGGAAGACGAGGCAGATGACCCGCAAGCACCGTGGCAGTATACAGTGGAGATGGAGGCAGGGAGCCCCTCGGAGTCACTTGTGCAGATGGCCCGCAGCATGCTGATTTGCCTGGCTAGTGACAGCCGAATAGTCACCATCCGGCAGAGGGATGACTTCTTGCTCTCCACCCTATTGGACCTTCGCTACCGGTCTAAAATGGGAGCCTTTTTCCCAGCTGCTGAGAGGGAGGACCAACTCAAATACTATAGGGAAATCCTCCGTGGTCAGTTGGCCGCTGCCTATGTGCGGCATCGTCCCTCCTCTGACAGGTCTGAACGGGGGGGTTCTTCAGCGCTCACGTACTACTGCCGCGGCTGCTGGGGGAAAGTGGGAGGTTAGTAGCAGTACCAGCTCCATCAGCAGCAACCTAAGTCTGGAGTCACTGATGAGCAGCTTCCTTCACCTTCCTAGTGAGGAGGGCAGTCACCAGCAGCAGCAGGACCTGGAGCAGTCCCCTAACCAACAGGTGGTGGCCTACTTGGACAGCACTCTGCCACCCCAGTTAGAAGATCCGCTGGACTACTGGGCAGCCAAACTGGATGTGTGGCCGCAACTTGCCGAGTTTGCAGTGGAGAAGCTGTCCTGCCCGGCCTGTAGTGTGGCATCAGGCGGGTGTCCCAGTGCAGTCGGGGCCATCGTTACCCCCAAGGAGAACTCGCTTGTCCACGGAAATGTGGAACACTGACCTATTGTCAAGATGATCAGGCGTGGATCGCCAGGATTTCCACACAACCAATGTCTTAAGCATCAGACTACATTAGCCTTGATGCCTCACCCAAACTGTGAGAAATGAGTCTGGGTTCAAACTACCTGCCTCAGCCACTATTCTGATGCCGCCACCCGCCTGATGCCACACATCTGCTGACAATTTCTCCATCTGCCACCAACCATCTTAACCAGGGACTGGTATTGCCACCCACCTCCACACTCTGTCATTGTGCCACTCTCTGACCTCATGCTGCTGCTGCTGTTGCTGGTGCCGTGACATCCACATTGTGTCATTGTGCCACTCTGTGGCCTACAGTTTTTGCCACCTCCAGAATGTCATTTTGCCACTGTCTGACCTCATGCTGCTGCTGTGGCTGCTGCTGTGACCTCCACACTGTGTCATTGTGCCACTCTGTGGCCTACTCCTGTTTTTGCCACCTCCAGAATGTCATTGTGCCACTGCCTGACCTCATGCTGCTGCTGCCGTGCCCTCTACACTGTGTCATTATGCCACTGTCACATAATCTCCAAAATATTGGGAATCTCGCAAGAGAACAGCGAGTGACTTTTGATCACTATATTTACTATTTTGCCGTAGACAAACTTAAACTCTATCAGTTCTCTATCTGTTAAACACTAAAACGTAACTTTTATTATATATAACTCTTAACCTCTATACACACTATTTAAAAACCTGATTTCTAACCTCATCATTTAACCCTTTTGCTTCTGAAAGAAGAAATAACTCCTTTTCTATTATCAAGTCTGGTGGAGCACCACCTATTAACAGGAGAGCCTTATATCTATAGCAAACTACTAGCTTCAGTAAGGGATCCCAAGCCTACTACGAATCTCATGGACACAGAACAAATAAGGCCCCCTTGTGACACCCCTGCAGCAGGTGACACTTGTAGACAGAGGTGAGAAATCACAATTTAAAACGTCATATCTGACCTCCCCGACATGTTTCACCAGCTAACCTGGCTTCATCAGGGCTTAAGGCTTAAGGCATCAGGGCTTAAGGCTTGGGATCCCTTACTGGAGCTAGTAATTTGCTATAGATATAAGGCTCTCCTGTTAATAGGTGGTGCTCCACCAGACTTGATAATAGAAAAGGAGTTATTCCTTCTTTCAGAAGCAAAAAGGGTTAAATGATGAGGTTATAAATCAGGTTTTAAATAGTGTGTATAGAGGTTAAGAGTTATATATAATAAAAGTTACGTTTTAGTGTTTAACAGATAGAGAACTGATAGAGTTTAAGTTTGCCTACGGCAAAATAGTAAATATTGTGCCACTGTCTGACCTCATGCTGCTGCTGCCGTGACCTCCACACTGTGTCATTGTGCCACTCTGTGGCCTACTCCTGTTTTTGCCACCTCCAGAATGTCATTGTGCCACTGCCTGACCTCATGCTGCTGCTGCCGTGACCTCCACACTGTGTCATTGTGCCACTCTGTAGCCTACTACTGTTTTTGCCACCTCCAGAATGTCATTGTGCCACTCTCTGACCTCATGCTGCTGCTGCTGTTGCTGTTGCCGTGACATCCACACTGTGTCATTGTGCCACTCTGTGACCTACTCCAGTTTTGCCACCTCCAGAATGTCATTTTGCCACTGTCTGACCTCCATGCTGCTGCTGTGGCTGCTGCCGTGACCTCCACACTGTCATTGTGCCACTCTGTGGCCTTCTCCTGTTTTTGCCACCTCCAGAATGTCATTGTTCCACTGCCTGACCTCATGCTGCTGCTGCCGTGCCCTCTATACTGTGTCATTGTGCCACTGTCACATAATCTCCAAAATATTGGGAATCTCGCAAGAGAACAGCGAGTGACTTTTGATCACTATATTTACTATTTTGCCGTAGACAAACTTAAACTCTATCAGTTCTCTATCTGTTAAACACTAAAACGTAACTTTTATTATATATAACTCTTAACCTCTATACACAGTATTTAAAAACCTGATTTCTAACCTCATCATTTAACCCTTTTTGCTTCTGAAAGAAGAAATAACTCCTTTTCTATTATCAAGTCTGGTGGAGCACCACCTATTAACAGGAGAGCCTTATATCTATAGCAAATTACTAGCTCCAGTAAGGGATCCCAAGCCTACTACTTGTCCCTAATCTCATGGACACAGAACAAATAAGGCCCTCTTGTGACACCCCTGCAGCAGGTGACACTTGTAGACAGAGGTGAGAAATCACAATTTAAAAACGTCATATCTGACCTCCCCGACATGTTTCACCAGCTAACCTGGCTTCATCAGGGCTTAAGGCTTAAGGCATCAGGCTTAAGGCTTGGGATCCCTTACTGGAGCTATAAATTGCTATAGATATAAGGCTCACCTGTTAATAAGGTATGTGCTCCACCGACTATGAAATAAAAGGATATTCTCCTTCTTTCAGAGCAAAAAGGGTTAATGATGGTATAAAAATCAGTTTTTAAATAGTGTGTATAGAGGTTAAGAGTTATATATAATAAAAGTTACGTTTTAGGTTTAACAGATAGAGAACTGATAGAGTTTAAGTTTGCCTACGGCAAAATAGTAAATATTGTGCCACTGTCTGACCTCATGCTGCTGCTGCCGTGACCTCCACACTGTGTCATTGTGCCACTCTGTGGCCTACTCCTGTTTTTGCCACCTCCAGAATGTCATTGTGCCACTGCCTGACCTCATGCTGCTGCTGCCGTGACCTCCACACTGTGTCATTGTGCCACTCTGTAGCCTACTACTGTTTTTGCCACCTCCAGAATGTCATTGTGCCACTGCCTGACCTCATGCTGCTGCTGCCGTGCCCTCCACACTGTGTCATTGTGCCACTCTCTGACGTCATGCTGCTGTGGCCTCCACTCTCTGTCATTGTGCCACTCTGTGGCCTACTACTGTTTTTGCCACCTCCAGAATGTCATTGTGCCACTGTCTGACCTCATGCTGCTGCTGCCGTGCCCTCCACACTGTGTCATTGTGCCACTCTCTGACCTCATGCTGCTGCTGCTGTGACCTCCACTCTCTGTCATTGTGCCACTTTGTGGCCTACTACTGTTTTGCCACCTCCAGAATGTCATTGTGCCACTGTCTGACCTCATGCTGCTGCTGCCGTCACCTCCACTCTCTGTCATTGTGCCACTCTGTGGCCTACTACTGTTTTGCCACCTCCAGAATGTCATTGTGCCACTGTCTGACCTCATGCTGCTGCTGCCGTGACCTCCACACTGTCATTGTGCCACTCTGTGGCCTACTCCTGTTTTTGCCACCTCCAGAATGTCATTGTGCCACTGCCTGACCTCATGCTGCTGCCATGCCCTCCACACTGTGTCATTGTGCCACTGTCTGACCTCATGCTGCTGCTGCCGTGACCTCCACACTGTGTCATTGTGCCACTCTGTGGCCTACTCCTGTTTTTTCCACCTCCAGAATGTCATTGTGCCACTGCCTGACCTCATGCTGCTGCTGCCGTGACCTCCACACTGTGTCATTGTGCCACTCTGTAGCCTACTACTGTTTTTACCACCTCCAGAATGTCATTGACCTCATGCTGCTGCTGCCCGTGCCCTCCACACTGTGTCATTGTGCTACTCTCCTGACCTCAGCTCTGCTGCTGTGACCTCCACTCTCTGTCATTGTGCCACTTTGTGGCCTACTACTGTTTTGCCACCTCCAGAATGTCATTGTGCCACTGTCTGACCTCCTGCTGCTGCTGCCGTCACCTCCACTCTCTGTTATTGTGCCACTCTGTGGCCTACTACTGTTTTGCCACCTCCAGAATGTCATTGTGCCACTGTCTGACCTCATGCTGCTGCTGCCGTCACCTCCACACTGTGTCATTGTGCCCCTCTGTGGCCTACACCTGTTTTTGCCCCCCTCCAAAAGTCATTGTGCCACTGCCTGACCTCATGCTGCTGCTGCCATGACCTCCACACGGTCATTGTGCCACTCTGTGGGCTACTGCTTTTTTTGCCACCTCCACAATGTCATTGTGCCACTGCCTGACCTCATGCTGCTGCTGCCGTGCCCTCCACACTGTGTCATTGTGCCACTCTCTGACCTCATGCTGCTGCTGCTGTGACCTCCACTCTCTGTCATTGTGCCACTCTGTGGCCTACTACTGTTTTGCCACCTCCAGAATGTCATTGTGCCACTCTCTGACCTCATGTTGCTGCTGCCGTCACCTCCACTCTCTGTCATTGTGCCACTCTGTGGCCTACTACTGTTTTTGCCACCTCCAAATGTCATTGGCCACTCTCTGACCTCATGCTGCTGTTTTCCCCTGACCTCCACTCTGTCATTGTGCCACTCTGTGGCCTACTCCTGTTTTTGCCACCTCCAGAATGTCATTGTGCCACTGTCTGACCTCATGCTGCTGCTGCCGTGCCCTCCACACTGTGTCATTGTGCCACTGTCTGACCTCATGCTGCTGCTGCCGTCACCTCCACACTGTGTCATTGTGCCACTCTGTGGCCTACTCCTGTATTTACCACCTCCAGATTGTCATTGTGCCACTGCCTGACCTCATTCTGCTGCTGCCGTGACCTTCACACTGTGTCATTGTGCCACTCTGTGGCCTACTCCCTTTTTTGCCACTTCCAGAATGTCATTGTGCCACGCTCTGACCTCATGCTGCTGTAGCTGCCGCCGTCACATCCACACTTTGTCACTAATGTTGCCACCTGAGCTCTCAGTTTGTTTTTTTCCAGCTTTCGCTGCCATGACTTTATCAGGCTACATTCCTGCTTCAGTTTTTTGGTCAGTTTTGCCCTCTTAAGTGCCCAGGGAATTTTAGAGTGAAGCGATTCTAAGAGCGGCGGCAGTCATCTGCGTATCATACTAAAACACAACATTGTATGAAGACCAAACCAAACTCCCTCTGCATATTTAAGCATGGCACAACGTTCAACAGCACCCTGCAGGCTCTGTGCAGCCTGGAAATAGCTGTTTTTTTTAACGCAAATTTATTTTTGTCGGGAAATTCGGCGAGATGACTGAACCGAATTTTTGAGAAATTCGCCCATCTCTAGGTATAATCAAGACATGTTCCTTGCCCCAATTGCTTGGAAAGTGCAAGACTAAGAATGTTGTGCCTGGAGATTCTCGACATTTCGGGTCTTTATGATCCTTTATCAAGGAGTAGGCAAGGAGGAACAGTAAATAACAAGCTCACATAAAGGTCCTAATGCTGCTTCAACATTGAATGGGATTTTTGCCGTCGGACATATTGATTATGATCTACAGCCCTCTTAAACAGAGCACTTCCAGGATCTTCCACTACTCTCCACCAGTTGGAATTGAAGCTTGGATGATCCGCACTCTTCAGGCGTTCCTTTAATCCACCCGTGCACGTTTTCAGTTCAACCAGACTCTCTAACTGTGAAGCTGTATTCTATAGCCTTTTTCTCCTCCATTTTTCCCCATTTTCCCTTCCCCTCCTATCCTCACTCTACTTTCAGAGAGCATAGCACAAATTTTGTACGACTACGTGCTTAAAAATAAAGCACCTAATTGAATTACTATTTCCATTACAATTTAGGAAATTGAAAACAGTTTGCTGTTCATAAGTGTTATTCCACTGCAGTGCAATACTGCAATCGAGAAAACACAACAAAAATGCAACAAAACCACAATGTGAGAAAGATGTTTCATTTCTCATTTTCAATGCATATAAGCAAAACAATTAAATTGGCTCCAAATACTGCACAGCCTTTCAGAATTCATGCTTAAGCAATAGTTCAAACAGTTTCACTGTGTTAATAAAAACCGGATGAGAGTAATATGCAACAAATCTGATAGCATGAACTTCCATTGATTCCAATGTTCAACATATGTGGATAGTCAATGTCACAGCATTTTCAAAATTCCAGAAGGGCATGTTGAGAAAACTTCTGTGGTAGCTGTGTTGAGGCCATT
Organism: Phyllomedusa bahiana; assembly: GCA_025379985.1. Lineage (NCBI taxonomy): Eukaryota > Metazoa > Chordata > Amphibia > Anura > Hylidae > Phyllomedusa > Phyllomedusa bahiana. The sequence continues at coordinate 71,585 of JAODAL010004100.1, forward strand.
AATTCCACAAATTTGATAGCCTTATTTCCTTCCTGCAACCTTTGATAAAACTTCCATTAGGTAGAACATCGACCTGTTATGTGCTCCGCTATTTCAGTTGTTTCTGTGACCCCAGGAAATTACATTAACCTTTTTTTACCCAGCCTGACTCCATCTTTTACAGAGAGTTTTTAAAATTTAACGTGTAATCATTTTCCATAAATAACACATATGCTGTTTTATTCTAAAATTTGGAACCTGTGCATTTTAACTTTTTATCTTTGTAAAACAGTCCATCATTTGGTAAAACCAAGAGCAGTAAAAAGATGATGTTTACAAATAAGGTGTGCTTCAAAATGAAGGCTGATAATTTTACACAATGCAAAAAAGGGATGATAATTCATTTCAGTCCAAGGATGAAAGTATTTCTGAAGCTGCACAGTTAGTGTACTGCAGCGGTGAAAGTGTATCATGAGTAGCAGAAATGCATTTTGAAATAGTTCCTATGCTCACATGTGCTGGTCAATTTTTAGTTTTGGATATATAACGAGATGCCCTGTATTCAAATCTACTTATTATGGGGAGGGGGGGGTCTATGTACCCATGTACTTTTGGGACCCTGTATACCAATCTATCTACTGAGGAACCGTATGTACCTACTTATTTGGTGACCTGTATACCGACATATTTAGGGGGCTTTTATACCTTGCTATGGTGAGAACCTTATATCCTCATCTTCCTATTGGGGGGCCTATATACCTAACTACTGGAGGGACCCTATATACCAACTTATCTACCGGAGAACTCTATTTACCTATCTATATTGGGGGGCCTTTACACCTATCTACTGTGGGGGCCCTATATACCTACCTACCTAAAAGGGTATATATAGGTACCTAATGGGGGGGCTATATACCACCGTACCTACTGTGGGGACCTTTATATTTATCTATCTACTGAGGGGGCCTAAATACCCACTTAGGGAATATCTAATTGGGCATTATATACCTCATCACCTGCTGAATAAATCTGTAAACTTGCTGAGGGGGCTTATTTTCCTACATTCTGAGGTTACCTATATACTGACCTACTGTGAGAAGCCTGTACAACTATCTAATGGAGGCCTACCTATTGATCTATATATATGACTTTTTTTAATTTCTAATTTTTAGAGTCTAATGTACCTCAAAGGAGCATCTACCTATATGCATGCCTAATTTCTAGTACGGGCCTGCCTACTTTGTGGGGTTTGTACCTACCTACTGGTGGCACAAATCGGGGCCTTATGATCAGCTGGGAGTACTTTTGCTATTTGGGGTACAATTACTATGTGGGGCACCAAAGGGGGCACTATTACTATTTGTTGTGATATGGATGGGGAGTTTGTACAGAGGTGGGAATTGATAAGGATGTGGTAGAAAAAAGATGTTGGTATGGTAAATTCTACAGGAACGAGTAGTGGCCAGGAAAAGATGTCATTGCATTTTGTACCAGACGGAGAAATAAAGGAAGAGAAGAACTCATCAGAGATGAGAACAACTCATCAGAGAAGATGTCATGGAAATTAACTAATACATTGTTGTTCCAATTTTGCTTTGTTTCAGAGATAGAAGAAATCTATTACCGCCCATTTCTCTCTGCTTTCATTGCTTCAGATGCATGGTTCAATTCCTGCTGTGTATTATCGGCAGCACAGCAGCTTGTTTATCTATGTTAATTACAAACTTTAACTCTTTAGAGGCTGTAGCTTTCTGTATTTCAGTTTACACTCTTCTGTTAGCAATGTCCCTGTAAAAGGCTCAGCTAAGAATAGCAGGGCTAATACGCTAATCATTGCAGAAGACCGGCTCACAACCTGAACAGGAATTGCTAACCTAAAGCTGGCTGTGGCTCTGTGAAACTGATGAGAAAACACCTTTGATATTGTTTGGAGATAAGGAAAACAAAGCAAACCTCCAAATGCCATTATAGGACAACAGAAGGGGAGAAAAATGTGTTAAAATGTATACCACCAAAGTTCAAAACAGTGACCCATGGTAAGGCATGCACAATGCTGACCTCTAGTTAGGCATCATGTTTCAAAATCAATGGACAATAGAAAGCCTATGGTAAGGCAATATATTCGGTAAACAACTCACCCATCAGTTGAGATAAGCATGTCATACTGTAAATTGAAGCAGCATTTCACATGTATAAAAGGGCAAAATAACTTTCCATATAAGACATATGATGGCAATATAATTTTTACGAAATGCTCCTTAAAAATATACAATATAGCTTGCAAAAAGCAAAAGTTATATATGTAACTAAAGCAAAGAGAGGGGAAAATGATAAAAAAAAAAAAAAAAATGCAAATACCCAAGACAAAATATATGGCAAATGTGGAAAACGAGTAAAGTACTAAACAACATAAGAATAATAAAATTAGTTCAGGCAATATACTGTAGATAATGAAGGCCAATAACAGGAATAGGGATACATTGTCAAACTATATTAGCTCAAAATGAAGCTAAAAAAATTAAGTTGTTTATTAAATCCTGATGGAAATACAGTTTTTAATCTAAAACTCCATGTGTTTTTCATTGTAGCAGCATTTAATCTCAATCCACTCTCTGTTGTGGGGGTTTAACCTGATCAACTGATACAAATCTAAAACATGTCTGATCACCACCATTGATGGAATTTAAGTATTTAAATATTCCTTATTCCTATGACTATCATTGAGATGTTTGCCAACATGTCTTCAAAATTCCAAGATAGTCTTGCATTGTTCACCTCCTTTGGTCCTACAGTCCAAAAACTGATGAATCTTGTAATCTGTGGAACTGCCAATCTGTTTGTAACAAACTCACTGCTGTTCATGACCAGGGCCGCCATAAAGGCAGTACAGGGGGTACTGCCATACGGGGCCTGGTGAAATAAGGGGGCCCGCTGAAAGCGAGCCCCCTTGTTTCACAAACTAGTCAGTGTTGGCTGCACACGGACTCACGCGGTGCTGTCCACGCTGGGGCTCGTGCAACTCCGCGGGTGGGAGGAGCGAGGTCCGTGCTTCTTAGGGGGTGGGAGGAGCGGGGTCCGTGCGTCTTAGGGGGTGGGAGGAGCGGGGTCCGTGCGTCTTGGGGGGTGTGAGGAGCGGTATCCGTGTGGCTCAGGGGATGGGAGGAGGAGGGGCCGCGCTCCACTGCACAGGAGCACTCAGTCAATACATTAACATAACAGAGACTGACACTTGCTTGTTCCGCTGCCGTGCTGTGCAGCCTGTGACTGGAGCCGGCCCCGCCTCTCTCTCTGCTTGTGGGCGGGGCTTCACCAATTCAAATTGTCATGCATCCTGCCCGCAGAGAGAGAGGCGGGGCCGGCTCCAGTCACAGGCTGCGCAGCGCGGCAGCAGAACAAGTAAGTGTCAGTCTCTGCTGTAAGCAGCTCTGCTGTAAGCAGCTCGGTACTGACCGAGTGCTCCTGTACAGCTCAGCGCGCCTCCACTTTGTGAACTGGCCTCTGAAGTGTGTGTGGGACCCCTTACAGCTTGATAAAAAGGGGGGCTTCAGTGGGGTCTCACACAGCTGGGGCCCAGAGAGGGGACTTCAGTGAGGATCCACACAGCTAGGACCCTGAGGGGCTTCAGTGGGGTCTCACACAGCTGGGGCCCAGAGGGGGGACTTCAGAGAGGATCTATACAGCTAGGACCCTGAGGGGGCTTCAGTGGGGTCTCACACAGCTAGGACCCAGATGGGGGCTTCAGAGGGGCCCCACTGAAGCCCCCTCTGGGTACCAGATGTGTGAGACCCCACTGAAGCCCACTCTGGGTACCAGCTGTGAGGGGCCGCACTGAAGCCCACCCCTGGTCCCCAGCTGTGAGGAGCCCCTGTGAAGCCCACCCCTCGTCCCCAGCTTTAAGGGGCCCCACTGAAGCCCCCCCTAGATCCCAGCTGTGAGGGGCCCCTCTGAAGCCCACTCCTGGGTCTCAGTTGTGTTTGGCCCCTGTGAAGCGCCCCCTCCAGAGCCCAGCTGTGAGGTGCCCCACACAGCTGGGACCCAGGGGGGTTTCAGAGGAGCCCCACACAGCTGGGGGTCAGTGGGACCCCTCACAGCTGGGGACCAGAGGTGGGCTTCACAGGGGCCCCACACAGCTGGGGATCAAGGGTGGGCTTCAGAGAGATTCCACACAGCTGGGACCCAGGGGGACTTCAATGGGGCCCCCCTGAAGCCTCTCCCCGGACCCCAGCTGTGTTGGGCCCCTCTTTTTCTAGGGTTGGGTGACTGGTGAGGAGGCTGGGTTGGCAGAGGGTTGCCAGATGCTTCAGCTGTATGGGACCCTGAAATTTCTGATGGCGCCCCTGTTCATGACCTGTTCCTTTCTAACTCCCTCAACCTCCTAGCTCTCACAGAAACATGGCTCCAGCAATCTGACACTGCTTCCCTTGCTGTTCTCACCTATGGTGGCCTACACTTCACCCACACTGCCAGAACTGAGAACAGGAAAATTGGAGGAGCTGGCATACTTCTTTCTTCACACTGCACTTACCAGGTCATTCCTCTCGCACCCTCCCTCACTTTCCCTTCCTTTGAGGTCAACACCCTCAGACTCTTCCAGCCATTTTCTCTTTTATACAGACCCCCCAACTCACCCCACCAGTTTATGGATCATTTTGCTACCTGGTTCCCTCACTTCCTCTCTACTGAAATGCCCACTCTCATCATGTGTGATTTCAACATCCCGTTTGACGGCCCCATGTCTCCTTCTGCCTCTCCGTTTCTTTCACTAACGTCTTCTCTCAGCCTCTCGCAATTTACAGACTCTCCCACCCACAAGGATGGGAACTCTTAAACTAGTTTTTTGTAGTATTTCCTCAATTTCTTACCTCACTAATTCTCCTTATGCGCTCTCTGATCATAATCTTTCTGCAGCGATATTCCAGGTGTGCTGAACGTTTGTGGAGAAAGTCAAAGCTCTCTGCAGACTTTCTCTATTACACATTCATGCTCTGGAGTTACCACACTGCCCTTCACCATGCCAAACAAGAATATTTCACCTCCTGCATCTCAACATTACACAACAACCCAAAACGACTGTTTGATACTTTCTACTCCCTCCTCAGGCCTAAAGCTCCAGCTTCGGTCACTGACCTCTGTGCTGAAGACCTGACCACTCACTTCAAAGAGAAAACTGACTGTATCCAATAAAACATCTCATCTCAAACCCCAAGTAATACCCACCCCATCCCATACCGCATGTCCTCTAGTCTGCTCTCAGCTCTTGACCTGACGACAGAAAAAGAAGTGTCCAGGCTTCTCCTGTCTACAATCGCCACCACCTGCTCTAGTGACCCCATTTCCTCCCAGTTTGTCCAGTATATTTCTCCAGCTGTCAATTCTCACCTAACTGCAACCTCTCTTTTTCCACTGGGATCTTTTATCCTCCTTTAAATACGCTATTATAATCCCTTCACTGCAAAAGCCCTCTCTGGACCGGTCCTGTGCTACTAATTACAGATCACTCTTTAACCTGCCCTTTGTCTCTAAACTCCTGAAACACTTGATCTACTCTCGTCTAATATGCTATCTCTCTGCTAACTCTCTTCTTGACCCTCTACAATCAGGTTTCCATACCTTACACTCCCCAGAAACTACTCTAGCTAAAATCTCAAATGACCAACTCACTGCTAAATCTACTCATTGTTGCTTCTTCTTGATCTCTCTGCAGCATTTGACACTGTTGATCACCAACTTCTCATCAGCATGATCAGCACCATTGGCCTTCAGGACACCGCTCTTTCTTGGTTGTCATCCTACCTTTCAGACGGCTCCTTCAATGTCTCATTTTCAGGTTCTACTTCTTCTCTTCTCCCTCTTGCTGTCGGGGTTCCACAGGGATCAGTTCTTTATCCTCTCCTCTTTTCAGTCTACACAGCCCCAATTGGACAAACCATAGGCAGATTTGGCTTTCAGTACCATCTCTATGCTGATGACACCCAATTATACACCTCTTCCCATGACATCACTCCTGCTCTCCTACAAAACACCAGTGACTGTCTGTCCGCTGACTCTGATATAATGTCCTTCCTCTATCTTAAACTAAACCTCGCTAAAAATGAACTTCTAGTCCTCCCACCATCTACTAACCAACCTCACCTTGCTATTTATGCTTCAGTGTGTGGCACCACCATAACTCATAGTCAGCAGGCCAGCTGTCTTGGGGTTATATTAGATTCTCATCTATCCTTCAACCCCTATATCCAATCCCTTGCCTGCTCCTGTCACCTGCACCTCAAGAAAATCTCCAGAATTCGTTCTTTTCTCACTGTGTAAACAACTCAAACTCTCATTGTTGCTCTTATTCTTTTTCGTCTTGACTACTGTAACTCTGTGCTTATTGCTCTCCCTCTCTGTAAACTCCCCCCTCTCCAATCTGTCTTGAATGCAGCAGCCAGGCTCATCTTTCTTTCTCAGCCACTATACTGATGCCTCTACCCTATGTCAGTCACTGCACTGGTTGCCCATTAAGTACAGGATACAACATAAACTAATCAATCTCACTCATAAAGCTTTCCACAGCACTGCACCCCCTTACATCTCCTTCCTCATCTGTGTCTACCGCCCTACCCAGTCCCTCCGCTCTGCTGATGATCTTAAACTACTTGCCTCAGTCATCCGAACCTCCCATGTCCGTCTGCAAGATTTTTCACATGCGGTACCAGTTCTCTGGAACATGCTACTGCGGGTGATAAGGTACACTCAAAACCCTCATAGTTTTAAGAGGGCGCTGAGAATACATCTTCTCAGTCTGGCCTGCCAGAATCCCTAATTGCTAACTCCCTACACTCTAGCGCACACATTTCTGTCACTCCCTACATTTCGGCACTTATCTGTATATAAATGTACTGTCTGGGTGGCAGGTTCATCCAATTTTTATGTTAACCAGCCCATATTTATGTAATATGGCTAGACCATTGTAAACCTAACACTTCTTACCCTTCGTCTCACCCGTACACCCTAATAGATTGTAAGCTCGTGCGAGCAGGGTCCTCACACCTTGTGTCTCATCTGTAAATAGCTTTTGACTGTATAATGTCTGTCTTTTTGTCTGTACCTATACCCTATAAATTGTAAAGTGCTGCGGAATATGTTGGCGCTATATAAACAAAGGTTATTATTAATCTCTGGATGTGACGATACTGTGAAAAAATTTGTCACTAGCCACATAGCCACTACACATGAAACAACCCAAAAGAGGTTGGTTTACCAGTAGTCACACGAGTCGAAATACTCAGGTCACTGTGGACTAACCAATCCTTGAAGCTTCTTTTTTTCCAAAAAGTAATGTGTGAGTGGTTGCCCACAACTTGCTTCAAATCTGGGTCTAGTTTAAGAATCTTACAATGATTTGTGATCACCTTTCAATCTCTGTGGCCTCCTCACAATCCCAAATTTTAAAAATCTGATGTGTCACTTTATGTGAGAATAACTTTTTGAAACTTGAAACTTTTGCCTATCCAGGTGATTCAGAAAGTGTTTTCTTATGAAGCATTGTACTTTAAATTAGTAACAGATTTTAGTCCATACAAAGTTTGTTTGTGAAACTAATAACTAAATAATTAAATATCGTAAAAAAAAAAATTAGAAAAATTTGTCATTTTCAAAGTTAAAAAATTTCTGCGTGTAAGACAGCTATTTATTCCACACAAAATTGTTTATAACGAGCATGTACCATATACCTACTATAGGTTGGCATCATTTTTTAAATGTCTTTTTATTTTTTTATGATATTATAGGGGTTAGAAATTTATATTTTTTTTCACATTTTCAAAAAAATTTTGAAACATACCGTAGATTTTATAGGCCCATCCATTCTACGTGCTTTGGGGCTTGATTTACCCCATAAATACTCCATCAAGAAACTACACCCTTAAATTTTTTCAAAACAATATTTAAATTTTTACCCCAAGGTGTTTCCAGAAATTAAAGAAAGTAGGGAAAATTTCAAAATTTCATTTTTTTTGCAATTTTAAATTTTTTATCCTTATCACAAAACCCGGGAAATTTTTCCCAGAAATTTTGGGGCTCAACCACAAGCCTCAAGAGGGGGGAAACCTCCAAGTTTGGCTCATTTCATTACAATTTTCTTTAGTCCATTCAAATTTGTGGACACCCTATACCCTAAAAAAACCACATATTGGAAAAAACTACACACTTAATAAATGCTAGGGGGTGCAGGGGTTTAAATTTTTCCCACAATGTTCAAAATTTTTTAGCATTAACCAGAAAATGTTTTTTTTTTTCAACAACTCAATTTTGAAAATTTTCATTTTTCAATAATCCGAAAAAAGCACCCAAAAATTTGTTGCATATTTTTTCCCAAGTTCAGCAATACTTCGTGTGGGATAACCCCCCTTTTTTGGAGCATGGGGGGCAAAAAGCCTTTTTGGGGCTTTGAAATGTGGATTTTGCCGGGTGCCATATCATATTGACAAACCCACCAAAGTACCAGGGCAGGTGAAAATTCCATAAATCACCCCATTTTAAATTCAACCCCTTTTACGGATATCATCTAGAGGTATATTGTGGAATTTGGATGAATGAGAATCGCAATTGTATGACTGTTTTTTCGGAGTTTTTTTATAGCGTTCATAGTGCGGGTTAAAAAACATGATTTATAGAGTAGGTTGTTACACATTCAGCATTACCTAATATGTGTACTTCATTTATTTTTGACCCTTTTTGGTTCCATTGGCATTTGTAATGGGGAAAAGGGTGGTGTACTTTGTTTTTATTTAATTTTTTTGTTGATTGTTTTTAATTTTTTTTTATTTTTTTTTACTTTTTTTTATTTTCCCAATAATGACTTTATCATGTTTTATATCCTGTTACAATAAACATACACACATAGCTGTGATGTTTTCCTGAAACTGCCAATCATAGTCGGCCCACTGTATAATACAGCCCAAAAGCCTTGCTAGGCTCGGGCTGTCAAGGAAGATCCCCCCCCTTCCCCCTTTTAGCTGCTTGATCCCCATAGATTGTAGCAGCTAAGGGGTTAATCACTTGCAGCTTTAGCTCACTTCAGCCGTGGTTGATGCAGCATGGGACTAGCTGTAATATACAGATGGTCCCATGTTGCGATCTTGAGAGCCCGCTCGATGTCCAGGACATATCTGTACATCCATTTCAGAAGCACTTCCCGCTGGGAAATACAATACGTCCAATGCAGGAAGGGTTAAATAAACCCAACAATCTTAATCAGGGAAAATATTCCCCAAACCAAAATATTTTCTTGATGATCTAAAAAATTATCATCTGTACCAAAATTGGCCCATTTAAAAACAAGGAAAACCCCATAGCCTAAAACAAATACTGGGGCAAAATTTTTCCCATAGGGCTTGACTGATGGCAAGGGGCATGCCTTAAAAATGAAAAAAAATTGTGGTAAGATTCAGCTCAAGTAATTTCAGAACAAAAGAGTTATGTGGAAAAATTGACAGTCCTATGATCAGGAATAAAATAATAGAGTGCTTCCCAGGCAATACTGACCAGATGACATGGATGAGATACAGACATAGCTTCCACTTTTTGGAGCAAGTCCATTGTGTTGCAAGGTAAGGTAAGCAGGTCCATTGTGTCACATGGTAATGAAGTGACAATGGTTCCAATATCTTATCAATATAAATGCCAACATTATGACACAAACCACTAACTACCAACACGACGGACCTACCCAATGCATTTAAAACCCTTATGAATTTTTTTTTCAGGGATAAAAGTTGCATTGTGGAAGAATGGAAAAAGAAAACATATCAAAGAACTGATTAGGGGTAATTCCTTTGCCTCAGTAAGGATAGTTTTAAGCTCTCTCAGGAATACCTGCATAAAATTCTTGTCTAAGATCTCATAGCAAACAAATCTTTTGAATGTTTTATATATGTTAACAGTTTTAAAGATTTCCAACCAGGAGGTGGAAAAAAGTACAGGGGATACGGGTCCTCTGGGCACACCGCGGGCGCAGACGGGAACACACCGGGGGGAGCTAAGTGCAGGGCTGTATAGCCGTGCGAAACGGACACAGGGACCACAGTTTAGCCATTAAAATTTGGCACAGTCCCAGGGGAAAAGCAACTTTTTAAACCCAGGAACAGCAGTTTTGGCAGACTGGGGAGCGGCAGTGTTAAGCAGGGAATGGGTTTTCAGGACTGGAAACTATGATAAACTAAAGAGTACACGCAAAAACAGCATGGAAGGGTCAAGCCAGGCAGGGTACACACATCAAAAGGGAAAGACCCCGGAAACACAGGGAGAAGTTCCCTTTAAAAGACGGGGTTTACAGGTCACGGTGGACATAGGGAAAACCCGACTTTTTCAAACACAGTGGCATGCCCGGGGGCATGCCCCAAAAGGGAGACCCCGGGTGCCAAAAACCCAGGAACTTTGGGGGAAGGGAACGGGACTCAACCTGCCCGCAGGAAAAGCTGCAAAAACTTGCCCGGAATCAGGGCCGGTGAGATACCAAAGCCAGGGGAAAACCCGAGTAAACGCAGCAGCGGGCCGGGGGCACAATAACAGGGGGATGCTGGGCGGTTCATAGCAGGGACTGCAGCAGAACCTTACAAAAGAATATTTATTAACAACCATTAGAATGATGGGGCCAAAAAATTTTGGGCCCCCTTCACCTTAGGCTTTTTGCCGACGGATTGGGGCCGTATTCCCCCCCGGAAATTTTCGCTTCAATACGGCGCCAAACCCTTTGAGTCAAAAACGGGAATCCCCCCTGCTTTTCATTGAGAAAAGTTGGGAAACCGTCGCCCTCCTCCCCCCTTTGGGAAAAACCGCCGCGGGGGGAAAGTGAAAATGCAAAATATTTTCGGCGGACCGGCGGGGCCCTTTAAAAAATGGCCCTTGTCAAAAGGGGCCGGAAAGGGGGCCCCCCCGGGGCCTCCGGCCCCCCCCCCCCCCCTCCCGCCCCGTATTCACGGGGGGAATTTGTGCGCCCCAATTCGGGGCACAAAACCTTTGGCAAAAAAGGGCCCAGAACGGGGCCTTTCTGATATTTAATTAAGATTTGGTTTTTTATCTTTTTTCAAAAATTTCCAATTGGGTATTAATTTTTGCTATTGCAATTCCCCCAAAAAAAGGTTTTTGATCCAAAGACCCCCAACCAAAAAAAGAAAGGTAAACAAAAAATCAAAATAGACAATTTCCCCCCGTTGGGGGCATTCTTTTACCCTTATTTTTTAAAAAAAATAGGCTCCAATTTTTACAGCGAGAATGTTTAAAACTCAGAGGTTTATTTTTTACCTAAAATTTTTTTGACTTTCCCTAGACTTTTTTTTAAAGCTTTGTTTTTTTAAAAAATGATATCTAACCAGTTGTCAGCATTGTGGATGCCTTTCCAGGGCCACTGTTTTTTTTAACTTTGAGGTATAGCATTTAACATATTTGTTTCTCTACTGTCAGCCTTTATTGAAATTTGAGGTTATTTTCTTTTTTTATTTCTCCACACCAATTAATTTCCCCGAGGGAAATTGCATGGGTACACTGAAACATGCCGGGACAGTTGGAGTCTTTGTAGGGTTCTTTAGGGATCAGTAAAAATAGGGGGGAGGGTTTCCCGACATTTCGCCTCTTTTGGGGCAAGCCATGTGGTTAGGTTGTATAAGTCGGGTCCTTTCATTACAAGTTGGAAGATCCTATGGGAATACAGTCTATAGTTGTTGCTGGAATTTGGTAAAAACACTTTTTTGCAATATTTGTGTAGTATTTGTTTTTCAAAACTAACACATTTGTTTGAGTATAATACTATTTTATTGATTAACTCAATTTAAAAGTTTGTCAAAAATTTCTTACCAAAACCCCTTTTGGGAAAATTTTTTCTTACTTTTTGAGATTTAACAGTCATCACTTTTTTTCTTGATTTTTATTGGATTCCAAAATGCGTGCCCCTGTTCGATTCCCATACACTGAAGGTTTCCGACTTTTGTTTTCGACCAAACTGGTAATTTGTGGGCGTTCCACTGTAGGTGCCTTCCACCCTAGTGGGCCTTCACCATATTTTCCCCCTCTCACATCAATAGCACATGGTGCGCCACAGTTTCCATGTTGCTTATTAGTCACACCAAATATCAATTTGATTTATCTTTTATTCACTTTGTATTTTGTTATTTGATAGAAATAAACTATTAACACTTCTATTTTTGAAAGCATTACAGAATGCTGCAGGCACTCTGTAATTTGCCTGATGATGGCATGCGGGACATTTAAACATATAGCTAATGGGGCTGTGCCAGATATCGGGATGAAAAGATGCCATATATCTGGCGCAGCCCCGTTCATACATGCCGCTCATACAGCTTATAACTTCTATCAAGCATCATGGTGGAGGAGAGATTGTTTGGGCTTGTTTTGCAGTTACTGGACCTGAGCACCATGCAGTCATTGAGTCAACTATGAACTCCCCTGTACAGCTAAATATTGGTGACTCAAATGTCACCTATTGAATAAAGCCTGTCTGAAACTAGAAGAAAAGAATGAAGATGAATTGCTCAAAGTCCAGACCTCAATCCAATAAAAATGCTGTGGAGGGGCTTTAACAGAGCTACTGTGTGCATAAACAAATGCCCACAAACCTTAGGGAACTGAAGCAATGTTGTAAAAAAGAGTGGGCCAAAATGCATCTGAAATGATGTGAGAGACTGATAAAGTCATACAGAAAATGATAACACTAAGTTATTGCAGCTAACAGTGGTTCTACAAGCTACTGACTTATGTAGTGTCTTTTTTATTCCACATATGCTTTACCATTTTAGTTGAATTCTTCTTAAATAAATAATGACACAGTGGAATGTGTTGTTGTTGTTTTTCATCTGAACACCAAAAGCCGAGATATCACTGGCAAGCTAAGGACCACAGTTTTTGTATTATGCCAATAATAATTACTTGAGAAGGGAATCAAAGTTATTTATTTCCATTAAAAAATTAACTTTTTTAAAATCTAGTATGAGACTTGTGATACTTCTGTATTGCAATCTGTTACACTTATAGGCTTTTGAACATGGCAGACCTGTGAAACAATGTTTTTTTGCAATAGCAATTAATTGGGTACCTGCAATTGTATTTCAGTTGCACCAATATGATGGCAGAGAAGGCTCCTTCCCTTTGTCTAACAACCTAGATGTTACATTTAGCATAGGCTACAACATCTGAGGACCTTTATCCTGGGACCCTCTACTTGAGTATGGCACGAGGCTTTCCCATCTGCTGTGTGTATAATTAGATTATATTCTCATCTAATTATGTTCATTCAATACAATAACAGTTATACTCAAAAGAAGTGAGGTATCTCATTAGGAAAAAGCACCGTGTCAGTGTGTGTGGAGATTTAACACCTCTACACTCCACTGGAATTTAAATATTCTAAAAGTCTTATGGGAAGAGAGCTGAACTCTTCAACGCCATCTATTGGATGTAGCAATCCTCAAGTCACATTTGACTCACTGAGCCTTGCAATGTGAAAGGGATTCAAGGTAGGCCAGTTTTGTTCATCGGCAAAATAACGGTTATAGTAAGAGTGATTTCTCACTGTGTATTTTCATGAGTTACTATGCCAAAAACTGCATACCAAAACTGAATGCACCTTAAGGAAAGATTCTATTTTAAAAACCGCAACATTTTGCATTAAAACTTGTTGTCCCAGAAAAACACTTTGAGGCATGTACACAGTCGTACATCTCGTTAGGTTAGTGTAGCATTTGTCAACATGTATGAAAGTGTTGCACAACATTTTATAAATGTGTCCAATAGAGGATGTCGGACGTGCGCCCATTTTTGCCACAAATCCTATTATAAATATTTTTCTCTTCCTAATGGCAGAAAACTATCAAAGCCAGTTTCATACATGTCCTCTTTGTGTAAAAACACCTTACAAGTTCAAAATAAAGGGAGAATAATGGATTTAATTTCACAAAACCTCTAATTGATAAATATATCGGTTGTACTGCAGATAATAGTTATGGATAGTTATGCAAAGTCAGACAAGCTTCAGTTTGCATTCTTTAAACTCCCTCCTAAGTGTTGTTTTTCATGTTTTTTGTTTTTTTTTCTTTTAAGATGAAAAAATGGAATTGCAATTCTTGTTATCGTATCATAATTCTACTGTTCTGTACAACTCAGGCAGAAACATACTATTACAGTCAGTTTATCATTTTCCCATTGCTTAAATACAAACAATATCTTGAAAACAAAAATCCTGACAGCCAGTCATAATAATATGGCTCTTTGTTTTTTTTCTCCCCGCCTTCCAAGCGCCATAACTTTTTTATTTTTCCATCTACATAAACATATCTGGCTTTTATTTTGAAGGACAAGATATACTTTTTAATGGTGTCATTGACAGTACCATAGAATATATCGGGAAAGTGTAAAAAAAACAAAGTAGGGTTGAATGTGAAAAAACATACTTGCGCCATGTTTGCAGGGGTTTTGTTCACCTGAATGATGGTGCATTTTTGTGGGCTGAAGTGTACTTTTTATTTGTGTCATTTTGGATGCATGCGACTTTTTGATCACTTTTTATTCCAATTTTGGGGGACATGAAATGACCAAAAAAATGCAATTTTGAACTTTCAGATTTGTTTCTTCTACGGTTTTCAGCGTACATGATAAATGATGTTATATTTTTAAAGGTTGGACATTTACGGACTCAGCAACACCAATTATGTGTAACTCCTCTAGTAATTTTTTTTTAAATTTGTAAAATGGCAAAAAAGGGGTGATTTGATCTTTTAGTAACTTTTATACTTTACATTTTTATACTTTTATTTTTGCTTTAACAGTAAAAACCTCTATGGTAATCGACCATTAGGTGGTGAGATTGTCAATACCCCCTACTCCATTGTATTAACAATGCAGAAGGGTGTACAAAGATGACGGTTCCATCACTTCCTGTATGCAGCTAGTAGGTTAAACAGCAGGGAACAGAGCCAGCTCCATTCAGTTCTGTTAGCAGTAGGTGTCAGCTGCAATTTCCACTTGACACCAGCCTCCAATGTAGCCAGATTACTAGGAAATACAGGGTGCGTGTGATCAGCTCACCTCTATATCCTGATTTCTTCAGCTGGAAGAAGCGTGGTCAGGAGTCAAACTGGAACGCCAGTTGCTAGGTCAATTACATTAAAAAATAATTTCTCTAATCGCTCTCCATATCTAAATGATACATCCAGTATTAATGTATTAGACTCCTCCTCAATTGATCCATCTAATAATTTTTGTATAAGTTATATTGTACCTTGTTCTATGTTTTCTGATTTATGCAACATTATGAAGTTATGTACGTTAACTTAGATACTTTTCAATAATGGGTTGAGAAGCGTTTGATCAAATTAAGCCATAAGCAATAATAATACGCGCAAAAGTAATTTGGCTCAAGACGAGAGGGAAGCTATCCAAAAACTTCAAGATAACCCCAATATTATTGTCTGTTCAGCAGACAGAGGGATGTATTGTAGTTCTAGATACCCAGTTATATATTAGAGAGAATATGCATGTGCTGGAGGATACTAATGTATATAATGCCTTACAGTATGACTAGAGATGGGCGAATTTCTCAAAATTTCGGTTCGGTCACTTCGCCGAATTTCCCGACAAAAATAACTTTGGTCAAATTACGTCGGGACGAATCACGTTAAAAAACAGCTATTTCCAGGCTGCACAGAGCCTGCAGGGTGCTGTAGAACGTTGTGCCATGCTTAAATATGCAGAGGGAGCTTGGTTTGGTCTTCATACAATGTTGTGTTTTAGTATGACACGCACATGACTGCCGCCGCTCTTAGAATCGCTTCACTCTAAAATTCCCTGGGCACTTAAGAGGGCAAAACTGACCAAAAAACTGAAGGGGGAATGTAGCCTGATAAAGTCATGGCAGCGACAGCTGGAAAAAAACAAGCTGAGGGCTTAGGTGGCAACATCAGTGACAGAGTGTGGAGGTGAAGGCGGCAGCCACAGCAGCATGAGGTCAGAGAGTGGCACAATGACATTCTGGAGGTGGCAAAAACAGGAGTAGGCCAAAGAGTGGCACAATGACACAGTGTGGAGTTGACGGCATCAACAGCAGCAGCAGCATGAGGTCAGACAGTGACACAATGACATTCTAGAGGTGGCAAAAACAGGAGTAGGCCACAGAGTGGCACAATGACACAGTGTGTAGGTCACGGCAGCAGCCACAGCAGCAGCATGAGGTCAGACAGTGGCACAATGACAGAGTGTGTAGGTCACGGCAGCAGCCACAGCAGCAGCATGAGGTCAGACAGTGGCACAATGACACAGTGTGTAGGTCATGGCAGCAGCAGCATGAGGTCAGACAGTGGCACAATGACATTCTGGAGGTGGCAAAACAGTAGTAGGCCACAGAGTGGCACAATGACAGAGAGTGGAGGTGACGGTGGCAGCAGCATGAGGTCAGACAGTGGCACAATGACATTCTGGAGGTGGCAAAAACTGGAGTAGGCCACAGAGTGGCACAATGACAGAGAGTGGCGGTCACGGCGGCAGCAGCATGAGGTCAGAGAGTGGCAAAATGACATTCTGGAGGTGGCAAAAACAGTAGAAGGCCACAGAGTGGCACAATGACAGAGAGTGGAGGTGACGGCGGCAGCAGCATGAGGTCAGACAGTGGCACAATGACATTCTGGAGGTGGCAAAACAGTAGTAGGCCACAGAGTGGCACAATGACAGAGAGTGGAGGTCACGGCAGCAGCAGCATGAGGTCAGGCAGTGGCACAATGACATTCTGGAGGTGGCAAAAACAGGAGCAGGCCACAGAGTGGCACAATGACACAGTGTGGAGGTCACGGCAACAGCAGCATGAGGTCAGGCAGTGGCACAATGACATTCTGGAGGTGGCAAAAACAGGAGCAGGCCACAGAGTGGCACAATGACACAGTGTGGAGGTCACGGCAACAGCTGCATGAAGTCAGACAGTGGCACAATGACATTCTTGAGGTGGCAAAACAGTAGTAGGCCACAGAGTGGCACAATGACAGAGAGTGGAGGTGACCGTGGCAGCAGCATGAGGTCAGACAGTTGCACAATGACATTCTGGAGGTGGCAAAAACTGGAGTAGGCCACAGAGTGGCAAAATGACAGAGAGTGGAGGTGACGGCGGCAACAGCATGAGGTCAGGCAGTGGCACAATGACATTCTGGAGGTGGCAAAAACAGTAGTACGTAGACCACAGAGTGGCACAATGACAGAGAGTGGAGGTGACGGCAGCAGCAGCATGAGGTTAGACAGTGGCACAATGACATTCTGGAGGTGGCAAAACAGTAGTAAGCCACAGAGTGGCACAATGACAGAGTGTGGAGGTGACGGTGGCAGCAGCATGAGGTCAGACAGTGGCACAATGACGTTCTGGAGGTGGCAAAAAAAGGAGTAGGCCACAGTGTGGCACAATGACAAAGTGTGTAGATGACGGCAGCAGCAGCATGAGGTCAGAGAGTGGCACAATGACATTCTGGAGGTGGCAAAAACAGTAGTAGGCCACAGAGTGGCACAATGACAGAGAGTGGAGGTGACGGCGGCAGGAGCAGCAGCATGAGGTCATAAATTGGCACAATGACAGAGTGTGGAGGTGGGTGGCAATACCAGTCCCTGGAAAAGATGGTTGGTGGCAGATGGAGAAACTGTCAGCAGATGTGTGGCATTAGGCGGGTGGCGGCATCAGAATAGTGGCTGAGGCATGTAGTTTGAACCCAGACTCATTTCTCACAGTTTGGGTGAGGCGTCATGGCTGATGTAGTCTGACGCCTAAGGCATTGGTGTGTGGAAATCCTAGCCGATTCACGCCTGATTCATCTTGACAAAGGTCAGTCGTTCCACATTTCCCATGGACAAGCGGGTTCTCCTTGGGGTAACGATGGCACCTGCCGCACTGGATACCCGCTCTGATGCCACACTACTGGCCGGGCAGGACAGCTTCTCCACTGCAAACTCGGCAAGTTGCGGCCACACATCCAGTTTGGCTGCCCATTAGTCCAGCGGCTCTTCTAATTGGGGTGGCAGAGTGCTGTCTAAGTAGGCCACCACCTGTTGGTTCAGGGTCTGCTCCAGGTCCTACTGCTGCTGCTGCTGGCGACTGCCCTCCTCACTAGGCAGGTGAAGGAAGCTTCTCATCAGTGACTCCAGTCTTTGGGTGCTGCTGTGGGAGCTGGTACTGCCCCCCCCCCCCCCCACCTTCCTCCAGCAGCCGCGGCAGTAGTACGTGAGCTCTGAAGAACCCCCCCGGTCAGACCTTTCAGAGGAGGGATGATGCCGCACATAGGCAGCAGCCAACTGACTATGGAGGATTTCCCTATAGTATTTGAGTTTGTGCTCCCTCTCAATAGCTGGGAAAAAGGTTCCCATTTTGGACCGGTAGCGAGAGTCCAATAGGGTGGTGAGCCAGAAGTCATCCCTGTGCCGGTTGCTGACTATTCGGCTGTCACTAGCCAGGCAAATCAGCATGCTGCGGGCCATCTGCACAAGTGACTCAGAGGGGCTCCTTGCCTCCATCTCCACTGTATACTGCCACGGTGCTTGCGGGTCATCTGCCTCGTCTTCCTAATCTCCATCTACCTCCTCCAGCTGCTCCTGCTCCTCCTCTCTTGTCAACTGGGTAGAAAATCCACCTATTTCACCAGACAATGCTTCTGCTCCAATGTCCTCCTCCTCCTCCATTTCAGTCCCCACCGGACTCTTGTGGCCGCGAGATGTAGTCGCCACATCTCCAGTCCCCTGCCCAGACAGATTTTTCAGCATCTGTTCCAGGACATGAAGCAGTGGAATGACGTTATTCATCCCGTAGTCCTGGCGACTGACAAATAACGTGCCCTCCTTGAATGGCCTCAACAAACGGCAGGTGTCACGCATGAGCTGCCATCGGCTGACATCAAACTTACACAGGGGAGTACTCCTGTCCGCCTTAATCATCAAAAAATCGTTAATGGCCTTTCTCTGTTCATACAGACGGTCCAACATGTGCAGGCTGGAATTCCAACGGGTGGAAACATCGCATATACAAGTGTGTTGGGGGAGGCCTTTCTGCCACTGCAACTCGAGGAGGGTGTTACTGGCGTTGTAGGAATGGATGAAGTTAATGCACAGTTTCCTGGCCATTTTCAGAATCTTCTGAAGATCGGTGGAAGACTTCAGGAACCTTTTCACAACCAGACTGAATACGTGCGCCATGCAAGGCGCATGTACCATCCCTCCTCGGTGCAGCGCGGACACCGTGGTTCCGATTTGCAGTTGGCGCGGAGAAAGCCACACATCGATTTCTTGCTGCATGACGCGGAGCAGTTCCTCCCCTGTGTGACTTCGTTCGCCGAGGCAAGCCAGGTGTAGAACTGCGTGACACCGCTGTGCCCTACACATGTGGTATGATGGAGCAGTACTTGTGGAGGCTGAGATGGTGGTGGTGGAGGAGGAGGAGGCGGACATTGGCGCAGGAGCTGCAGTTTGACAACGTGGAGGAGAAAGCGGCGTCTCCTGTCCAAGTTGTTGGTGTGCCTGGGCAGGAAGCACATTCACCCAGTGGGCTGTAAAGGACATGTTCTGGCCCTGACCGTAGTTACAGCTCCAGACGTCCGCGCTGCTGTGCACCTTGGAACAAACCGATAAGGTCAACGACTGGCCCACCTTCTGTTCTACATATTTATGAAGTGCTGGTACTGCCTTTTTGGAAAAGAAATTACGGCTTGGAACTCTCCCTCTCGGCTCGGCACAAGCCATTAGTTCTCTGAACGGTGCAGAGTCCACCATTTGGAAAGGGAGGGACTGCAGTACCAACAACTTGGACAGGAGCACGGTCAGCTTCTGCACCTTAGGATGGTTGGACGCATATTGTTGTCTCTTTGCAATCGCCTCGCTGAACGACTGCTGGTGCCATGAGTAGTGAGGAGCAGGAGCATCTGGACCAGGGAGATGATGTCAAAGAGAAACAGCTCCCTTCTGCAGAGGTGGTGGAGCCTTGACTGGCTGCAATGGCATGCGTGCCACTGGGCGCAGCTGCTGCTGTTGCTGCGGCGGCAGGATAGACCACCACATCTGAGCCACGTTTCTCCCAAGCCACCGGATGGTGACGTTGCATGTGTTGACGCAGGGCCGTGGTGCCAACGTTAGCTCCCTTGCCACGCTTTACTTTCTGCCTACAAATTCTACATATACCCATATTCGGCTCCTCCGGTGTCTTAGCAAAGAACTGCCACACCGCCGAGTAGCTGATTTTACCGCCAACGCTCCGCACTGAGTGATTACTGCCGCCGCTGCCTCGCTGAGCCCCTGTGCCGCTACTTTCTTGGACCTGCGAAGCGGGTTTTCTACCCCGTGGCCGCTTGGCTCCCGACCTCACACTGCTGCTATCCTGCTGACTCACGGCCACACAACCCACTTGCTGGCTGCACCACTGCCTGACGCGCAAGCTGACGCCCTCTTCTCCTGACGATGATGAACCCCCTTGCCTCACCCGGCTCCCAAGTGCGGTTGGCTACATCATCATCTATTTGTGCTTCATCATCACTGCTGTCCTCATCACCGCTCTTGGTATGCAGAGGCTGACCCCTCACAACATGACCTCCCATGCCACTCTCAACATCTATACTTTGCCACCTACTGCAAGAAGCAGGGGATATTGGCCCCATTACTTCGCTGCCAAGTAGCTGCTGACTGCCCTCCTCAAATTGTTCATCCTCACTATATAGTGGCGCTGAGCCCAGACAACATAGTAGATCTCTGGCTGAAGGAACCGGATGGGACAGAGGCGGGCTGAGGACAGGTGAGGGTCGCTGACCCGATCCCGGACCATGCCAACTAAGGGTTCTGTCTGACGTTCCCACCAACTCTTGGCTGGGGTTGTCAGATTTCATCTGGGAGGAAGTGGATGACCTAGTCAACCAATCAAGAACCATTGGGTTGCCGAACAGCACACGGCCGCTAGATGACAGCGGCAGTTGTGGCCTCACCGAGTGACCCCTGCTGCAACGTCCCCTTGCTGTGCTGTGACCTGGGCCTGCTCCAGGAATGTTTGTGCCTCTGCCACTCGCAGGTGAAGAGCCTGCCACCTCTCTGTCTGGCATACTGTTTGTTCTAAAATGTACAGACACTGTTTGATGAAGATATCTGTATATGATAAATGCACACCCTGTATTTGACTCCAAATGATCCCACTAAGAAGCTTGGGTAACCCTTGGATATAATTTGCGCTCCACAATTGGGCAGGAAAAATTTACTTGTATGTGCCGTTTAACCCCTTAACGACCTTGGGCGTATGAGTACGTCCCAGGGCCGCTAAGGGGTTTTGCAGGGGGATCGCTCCGCGACCCCCCCGCACAGCCGCCGGGTGTTAGCAGCAAATCGGCGCTAACACCCAGCAGTAACAGCGCCGGCGGGTGGCACCGCCCGCCGGCGCTGTTTTACCCATCAGGCGCCGCGGCAAAGATGGCCGCGGCGTCTGAATTAACGCCGATCGGTGCCGCGCACCGATCGGTGCGGTGATCGGCATAAGCGCAGCTATGCTGCGCCGATCCGATCACCGGGCATTGTGGTGGGGAGCCTTGGGAAGGCTCCCGTCACTTACCCTGGCCGGTTTGCCCCACTTCCGTCCGCAGACAGGAAGTGGGGAAACCGCCATCTTTGTACACCCTAATGCATTGTCTATGCAATGCATTAGGTTGTACTAACAATCGCGCTACCTAGTGGTCAAGTACCACAGGCGGCCTCAATGTTACAGTAAAAAAAACAAAAACAAATAAGGTTTTAAAGTACAAAAAAAAAAAAAGTATTAAAAGTTCAAATCACCCCCTTTCCCCATTTTACAAATAAACTCATTAAAATAATAAAAAAGTTACACATATTTGGCATTGCCGCGTCCGAAAAAGTCCGATCTAGAAAAATATAACATCATTTATCCCGTACGCTGAACACCGTAGAAGAAAAAAATTCAAAACGCCAAAATTGCGTTTTTTGGTCATTTTACGTCACTCAAAAAATGGAATAAAAATGATCAAAAAAGTCGCATGCATTCCAATCTGCTAGCGATAAAAAGTACACTTCAGCCTGCAAAAAATGCCCCCTCACTGACATCCATAGGTGTTAGTACAAAAAAGTTATTGGTCGCACAAAATGACGCCGTGGCGCAAATTTCAAAAATAGAAAATGTTTGGAATTTTTTTACGGTACCAAAACATAACGGAAACCCTACATGTTTGGTATTTCCGGATGCGTAACAACCTGAAGAATACAGATAACACATTATTTTTACTGAAGATTGAACGCCGTAAAAGCAAAACCCCCTCAAACATGGCGAAAATATTTTTTTTTTCACAATTTGTCCCACTTGGAATTTTTTTGCGGTTTCCCAGTATATTCTATAGTATAGTGAATAACACCATTAGAAAGTAAATCTTGTCCCGCAAAATAAAAGCCCTCATGTGTCTATGTAGGTGGAAAAATAAAAAAGTTATGGCTTTCAGAAGGCGAGGAGGGAAAAACGAACGTCTCACCAAAAAAAAACGCCGGGTCCTTAAGGGGTTAAAAACTCTGTGTATTTTACTGAATACAAAAGCACAAACAGGCTTAATTAACCTTCGGATATGAATTATGCTACAGAATTTCTTCTGTGGCGGTGAAAAACAAAGTTTCTTTTACTGAGTACAACTGCAGAAAAATACTTAGTTAACCCTTGGATGTAAATTGCGCAAAAGAATTGAGCAGCCAAAAACTACCAGCTTTGTAGCGTGTTACACTGGTGTGTATTTTACGCTACACAACAAGAGAAAAATTGTAATTAACCTTCGGTTATGAATTATGCTACAGGAAAAATGTATTTTTGGGTGGTGAAATAAACGGTTTCTTTTAGTCACCACCGCAGCAGAACAACGTTTAATTAACCCCTGGATGTAAATTGCGCACAAGAATTGAGCAACCAAAAACTACGAGCTTTGTAGCATTTTACAATGGCGTGTTTTTTATGCTACACAACAAGAGGAAAACTTGTAATTAACCTTCGCTTGTGAATTATGCTACAGGAAAAATTTATTTTTTGGCGGTGAAAAAGACGGTTTATTTTAGTCACCACAACAGCAGAACAACGCTTAATTAACCCCTGGATGTAAATTGCGCAAAAGAATTGAGCAACCAAAAACTACGAGCTTTGTAGCGTGTTACAATGGCGTGTTTTTTACGCTACACAACAAGAGGAAAACTTGTAATTAACCTTCGCTTGTGAATTATGCTACAGGAAAAATAAATTTTTGGCGTTGAAAAAGACGGTTTATTTTAGTCACCACAACAGCAGAACAACGCTTAATTAACCCCTGGATGTAAATTGCGCAAAAGAATTGAGCAACCAAAAACTACGAGCTTTGTAGCGTGTTACAATGGCGTGTTTTTTACACTACACAACAAGAGAAAAACTTGTAATTAACCTTCGCTTGTGAATTATGCTACAGGAAAAATGTATTTTTTTGGTGGTGAAATAAACGGTTTCTTTTAGTCACCACAGCAGCAGAACAACGCTTAATTAACCCCTGGATGTAAATTGCGCAAAAGAATTGAGCAGCCAAAAATGAAGTGGTATTTGTATTGTAAAAACGCTGTTTCTTTAAATGAATACAACAGGAACAGGCTTAGATCACCCTTGGATATTCAATGTGTTGTGAGCAGATAGCTTTAAAATGTATATGCTGCTGCACGGACACACATTGGACTTCAGATCCAATATCCCACAAAATCAGAAATAGAACGTTAAGAGAAGCAGTCTCTGAGACAAGCTGAGACACCCCCCAAAAATCGCTGTATAAAAATGAGTTCTTTAGTATCAGCTATCATAAGCAGCCGCGGCAGCACCTTCCCTAATCAGTACAGTGGGAGCGGTATGAGCTCCCAGCGTCGCGCCCGGACTTATATAGTGCGGTGACGTCACAGAATCCCGCCGGTCTCTGATTGGCTTCATCTCTGCACATGTCATGCAGGCTATGCCCTTCTTCTCCCAGAGTTCTTTGCCCCATGTACCGCCATGTGCTCGCAGCCATTTTATCAATCAAAAGCACACTTCGTTCACGTGAAGCACCCCAAAGTTCGACTTCGTTGCGAACAGAAGTTTTCCTGAAATTCTAAACGAATTCCACTTCGTTAGAATCAATTCGCCCATCTCTAATTATGACCCCACTGACAAGTTGGAGATTAAGGACATATTGCAACATGGAGCTTCTCTTAATTTTTTTATCTCATGATCTAGCCGAACGTTTGTTTGTAGAGTAAACCAGTCACCCCAATTTTTCATTCACTACCGAAAATATACAAGGGAGGTTTTTCTCCTTTGTTTCATCATATAATTTTGGGAATTAACTCTTTGAATGAAAGACTTGGACAATGTGTGGACCACCAGTTGCGAGCCTTGGTGACACAAATGCCAGGGTATATAAAAGACACCAAATATCTAATTATGTCACTGGGATCAAAGATTTAATTCTCTCTCTCTCGTTATGTGACAACTCTTTACCCCAGTGTCCCCCATGACCAAGTTGTACGTTTGCTTAGGCATTTTTTTGGAACTGTTTAGTCCATATTCAGTCAATAAACAAATATTTTTGGTTGAAGCTACACATTACCTTTTAAAACATAATTTCTCCATGATCAATGGTAAAAAAAATTTGCAATTGCAGGAAGCATCTATGGATGCACGTTTTTCACCATCCCTGGCTAATATTTTTATGGCAGCTTGACAGGAAATTTTTTTGTTCTTTGACTCAAATTCATTCTTCTTCCTCATTAAATGGTATGGGAGATACATTGACAACCTGCTTCTGGTGTGGGAAGTCGGCGAGTTGAATGCCATGAATTCCAATACCATAAATCTCAAATTTACTTTTCATATGAATTGACTACCATACATTTTTTGGACGTCACTATTATTGGCAGAGTGAACACTGGGGTGAGATTCATGCCCTACAGGAAGTCTATATATACCATCAATGCCCCAACACAAAAATATGTACGGACTAGGGCTGTCCAATAGATAATTCGGCAACAACTCTCAATACATACTTAAGGTTCCCAACACAGAAGAGTAATTTAACTAGTTAAACTCCTAAAACTTAGCCTTTAATAAATAACATCCTATTCATCAAAGGAGGAGGATAAGAACTCTCTGCTGGAAACCCTTGATTTGTGGAACATTATAGGCCGATGTTAGCATTGACATTGGAAAGTACATGCAGGGGTTTGTGAGTATATCATGGCTGAGATGAAAAAGTTGTTAATATCTGTCAATAAAAGAAGCATCATATATGGATGATAGGTGTTGATGTTCTAACATGATCTCTATTGTGTAAAGGGTATCATAAGAATGCCTACTGCATCATACATGTTTTGCGAATGTATAAAAATCTGTTTAATGATTATATAGCAGCTCTATGCATATCACAAACAATTGATAGTGTTTCAGTCTGTGTGGTCCCTGATGATCCCCGACGATTGCACGGGGTAAAACGCGTAGGACAATAAGTACATTGGGACAGAACATTGAAACTATCTGTGTTTTGGATGATAACAATATACTAGTTATAAGAGCATAGGAACTGTAATATAGAGGATAGTAAATACATCGGGACATAATATTGAAATCATATGTGTTTTGGATGATAACAGTATACCATTTCTAAGAACATAGGAATTGAAATACATACGAGACATTTGGATGGTATTTAGACGATAGAGAGACAATAGTTGGGGTCGCCCTTATCGGGCTGGTTGCTCCAAATATATATTGTTTTTGTTTTTTTTTGGTTAGGCTTCTATGGGTGGATATAAGACATAGGAATAGTTTTAATTGGTATTTATTAAAGGCTAAGTTTTAGAACTTTAACTAGGTAAATTACTCTTCTGTGTTGTGAACCCTACAGGAAGTCTGCAGCAGGTAATTCAACATTGTCGGCCACTTCATGCGACCCTAGGCATGTCATCATAAATATTCATTTTGGAGAATTGATATGGGTAAAAAGGAATTGTTTCGATAATATGGCCTACCAATCTATAGAACGGGCAGCTAGGAAAAGAGTAGCCACCATTGAGAGATCTCATCTTCTCAATACAACTGAAAGGAATGTTATTGGGACTAGGGAGAAATTTCAACAGATCACCTTTTCCACTACATATAGTCCATAATACCCCAAAATTGTCTCTATTATTAAAATGCAGTTACCCCTACTACATGTTACCAAAGAATTTCAGGACCTGTTACAAACGTGTCTCTGATTTGTACCTCGCAAAGCAAAGTGATGTGAGTGCATTTTCTTTCATTGGTATTGCGAAGATTTTTAGACTGGTAAGAGGTGGTAATATCCACAAAAATTAACTAGCCGAGAATCTAAATAGATCTTCGAGTACCTAGATCTAACCATTTGCTAACCAAAACTAACAATACTAACATTAATCTATATGCAAATATATGCAGTTATATGTGTGTTTATAATATTTATTTCTTTATGTATTGGTATTCGTTCATTCTTTTTTTTCTTTGTTTTTACATAGCATTATTTGAGTTCATTTTGTCTTTTTGTTTCTACCATATGCTCAAATAGTAAATGCATTGTTAAAGTAGATTGGCCATTTTTCCAATCTTTCTGAATGGCAGAGAATATTCATGGGGTCTTTTTTGGGAGTGTTCTTAACAGGGGTTTATCATGTTCAATCTCATGCTACGTCTAAGGACTGTGTTTGTCTGAAACGCGTCAGTGAGGGATTAAATGCCACATGAAGTAAGCGTTATTCATTCTGCATTTGCCTTTTCTCTTGTGGATTTTACTATGGATTAAAAAAGAAGAAGTTTTTTATACTGTCTCCTGGAATACAAGCTAGTTCCTTGCTGCATACTCGGTAATAGGAATGTACTGACACCAGGATGTACAGTACATTCTGTGTCGGTAAGTGGCTGAAGGTAAACCTTACCTTTAAATTGAAAGACAACTATCTTCAAACAAGCAAAATTTTTTATAATTTTGAGCTGTAAATGTATCTCTAATTGATCAGCCAATTATTATTCTTAGAATTACTGATATTGTTTTATTGGTGTGATTATTCTACTCATAAGTCTCAAGATGCACAGTGCATTATTCTTTTCAATAAGATGAAACATTTCATTCTATTCAGGAATCTGCCCATGTACCTTTCAGTGTATCCTTTTCTCACATAAAGACACCATGACTAAGTTAATAAATACTTGAATATCTTTTATATGACTTTAAAATACATTTCCCAGCTCTGGGGAGCTCATTGAAGAAATCCAGTTATGTATGGAGTATTACAGGCAATGCTCCATGGGAACAAAATATGCAAATTTGCTTTCTACTAGATAGAAAGAAATTGACTGTCTTTTATTACCTTAGAAGTAACTACACTGTATCCAACTCTTTATCTAACTTTGCAACATGACCAGGAATATAAATGTAACAACCAGTGATGTCAATATACACTAATATGGTGGATGCCCGGTATTTGTGGATCCTCTGGGCCACTGTGAGTGTAGATGGTAGGCTACTCGTGGTGACAGCCAAAGTGCAGGTACAAGACATTGTAGAGCTTGAACAGGTACAAAGGCGGGCAACAAAAATAATAAAAGGACTGGGTGGACTACAATACCCAGAAAGTTTAGCAAGGTTAGGGTTATTTAGTTTAGAGAAAAGACAGCTTTGTGGTGACACAATAAATATGTTTAAATAGATTAAAAGTAAATATAGACATCTCTCCCATGATCTATTTATACCCATGACTATATCTAGAACAAGGGGGCATCCTCTACGTCTTGAGGAACGAAAGTTTCTACATAAACATAGAAAGGGATTCTTTACTGTAAGAGCAGTGAGACTGTGGAATTCTCTGCCAGAGGAAATTGTCATGGTGAATTCACTGACAGAGTTCAAAAAGGGTTTGGATGCATTTCTGGAGCATAATAATATAACAGGTTATAGTGTCTAGGATTCAGAAGAGGGGTCATTGATCCAGGGATTTTTCCGATTGCAAGATTGGAGTCGGGAAGGAATTTTTCCCTAAAATGAGGACAATTGGCTTCTACCTCATTGTTTTTTTTTGCCTTCCTCTGGATCAACACCTTAGCACAACAGGCTGAACTTGATGGACGTCTCGTCTTTTTTAGGCTTTACAAACTATGAAACTATGAAACTATGAAAGGATACCGGGTATAGGCAGAGGTGACAGGTCCTGGTTCGTATATAAACACAGACAGATAGTAGAGTCCCAGGCAGGTAACTGGCAGGTACAACATCAGGAAACAGCAGGAAACTAAGCGCTGGCTAGAGCAGAGTTACATTGAAATCCATAATAACACAGGGGTCAACTCAGCAAGAGTACAGCAGGCAGGATTCTAGGATGAACACCAACGAACTGACACTGAGGCAGAGGCAGGAAGTTCCTTTTAACACAAGAGGTCGCAGGTTATTGGAGAGCAAATTAAGAATTGACCCTTTTAATCTATGGAAGCTGCAGCTCGTGCCCTAGGGGGTGGACGTGCATGCAGAGGAAGCCACAGAGGACAGATGCGCGCAGGATCGCAAACAGCAGCGAGGACAGGTGAGTTGTAATTGCCAGCTGGAGCGGACAGAGAAACTCAACACAGATACACATTCTACCACGACCCACAAACAGGGAGTCACAGAAAAAAGAAGCTGAAGCATAGGCACGTCCGCGGCCTGAGACAGGGGACATGGCGTGAACCGTGACAATTAGCTTAGTCAAGAAACACATCAGCAAACGAGTTTCTGACTTAGATAATATCCCGACTCATGTTTCTCAGACATTTATTAACAGTGTAGCAATTTAGGGTAGTTTTCTGCCTTCCATGCATGAGTTAATATGCATGAATGCATGTCCCAGCAAAGTGATATCTTGTGTCTTTTTCCTGCATTAATAAGAATAGTATGTACGTTTGCCATGATAGCATTTTAGTTACAAGGAAATGTTAAAAGAATTAAACTGATTTTACCTTGAGAATAGAGGTCTAAAGGGAGACATGATTAATATGTATTACTACATAATTGGCCCCTACAGAAAATATGGTAAATATGTTCCACGTAAAACTCTCTCAAAAGACAAGGTGGCAATTTCTCCATGTGGAGAACGCAAGGTTCAATTTCTACAGGCAACAAACTTTCCTTACCATAACTAAGAATCTATGGAATAGCTGTCTCAGCAACTGGTGACTGTAAGAACATCTGTGGGCTTTAAGAAAGACTTAGACAATTACAAAAAATAATGTTAACATATATGTAGACGTATAACATTCTTGTTACAATGTTGATCCTGTCTGATTGACATTTATGATAATGAATGTAAGGGTATATTCACATGGTGTATTGGGGCACGTACTGTATGCGCCGCAATACGCTGGGTGTTTTGGAAGCATGCCCCTGGCCTGCCCCACTGACATGCATTGTCATGTCACTTCTCTCCCCGGGCATACAATACGATCGTATTGTACGCCCGGGGAGATGACGCGTAATTCATAGCTCTGTATGGGAGCTATGAGTTACCGTAATTGCGGCGTGCATTTCACCGCGTGTAAAGCGCAATATGTGGCGAAATGCATGTGCAATTACACACGAAAATAAGCTGTGTGAACATACCCTAATATTCCTTTTAGAGTAGACTGGTTAATGTCTTTTGAATTCCATATTGTAGATTAATCAGGGGAAATAAAGTATTACAATTACCTTTTCTTCTCCCTTTATTCACATCTTCTCCCTTGGTTTAATTTGATGGACAAATGTCTTTTTTCAACCATGCTAACTATGTAATTATTTACGATTATGATGTGGACCACAGTTTTTAAGGCAAAGCATCAGTTTGGAAATGTTGCCCAATCTATGTAATAAAATAAAAAATACGTGAAATCCATTGCTGTTTCTTTGATTGGGTTCCAATAGGCTGTACTGTCAGGATTTAGGGGCCTCCTAGTAAAGGTGTGTATAAACACAAAGCTATGAATCACTGATTAGGACCCACTGGACTCCTACAGCTAAATAAACAAGGATTATATTAATAAATTATGAGCTATACAGATTTTTTTTTCATTTAACTAAACCTAAATATAATTATGCTCTGTAATATGTTATCTGCTAAATAGAGAGGTTGATTAACATAATTTAAAAATCACCACCATAGTGTTATCAGAGTAACCACTTGTGACCTACATAGAAGGTCACTTGCTTCTTAAATCCAATACCCAACGTATTAATAGGTCAAAACATTTTATTTTATTTATACATTTTTCAGTCCATGTATATATTTTCTTCATAACACTTTTTTAACATTATCCTTAAAAGATATGAAAATTGTGCAATACACAAGTTAATTTATGGAATGCAAGTCCTTTTTCAATATGCAGTACATATAGGGTATGCACATGATCCAGAAATGTCACCCTAGCTCTGGAATGCGCCTGATTTATGACCCGCTGTAGAGCGGGTTCATAAATCAGGTGCATTCTATGCCAGTATAATGCGCATGGAATTTGGTGTGTTAAGGCCAAATTTCATGCATGTCGCCCATAGTCTCCATCCTGGATAGTGAGGAAACGTCAGACACCGAGTGGAGAGGTTCACACACGGGTGATAATTCGGAGACTGACATGCCCCTGTGCATTGAAAAAGGACTTTGATTCCATAGAGGAACTTAAGTATTCCACAATTTTGCTATTTTTTTAAAGATAATGTTACAAAGTGTTATGAAGTAAATATTTGCATGGATTTAAAAATGTATAAAGAAGTTAATACAATGTTTTCACCTATTAGTACGTTGGGTAGAGGTTGTTTAATATTACATGTTCCCTTTAACTATTACTTTATACAGTATGTATCACCTGTCCTTTGAATACAGTAAAGTCTTCAAAGTTATTGAGTAAGGACTTAGCCCACTGATCGGTGCAGTGCTCGCGTCTTAGTAATGAACTGTATATTGTATTGAAACAACAGCACACCATAAGAAGAAATAAATGAGCATAGATGATTTTTATTACATATGCAAAGTGAGGTTTATATGTACAATGAAATGTGACAGAGACAGTAATGTTTCGGTCATCCAACCTTAGTCATAAATACCGTATATACTCGAGTATAAGCCGAGTTTTTCAGCACAAAAAATGTGCGCGGCATGATGACGTCACCCGCCTGTGCCGGGAAGATGCAGGAGAGCTCGCGGGAGGCCAGGCAGCGAGGTGGCGGAGCGGCGAGGGAGACGGAGCAGCGGGCAGCCAGGTAAGTGTTTTTTTTTTTTTAAACCCTGTCTATGCCTGCTTATACCTGCCTAGGGGACCTATACCTGCCTACCTAGAGGACCTATACCTGCCTATAGCCCCTATACCTGCCTATAGCCTACCTAAAGGACCTATACCTGCCTATAGCCCCTATACCTGCCTATAGCCTACCTAAAGGAACTATACCAGCCTATAGCCGCCTATAGCCTACCTAGAGGACCTATACCCTGCCTATAGCCTGCATAGGGGGACCTATACCTGCCTATAGCCTGCCTAGTGGGACATATACCTGCCTATAGCCTGCCTAGTGGGACATATACCTGCTTATAGCCTGCCTAGTGGGACATATACCTGCTTATAGCCTGCCTAGAGGACCTATACCTGCCTATAGCCTACCTAGGGGACCTATACCTGCCTAGGGGGGGCCTATAACTGACTCGAGCCTGCCTATAGCCTGATTATAGCCTGCCTAGTGGACCTATACCTGCCTAGGGGGACCTATAACGACCTATACCTGCCTATGGGGGCAATTACCTGCCTATAACCTGTCTATGAGGACCTATATCTGCCTATAACGACCTATACCTGCCTATAACCTGCCTATGGGGACATATAGCTGCCTATACCAGCCTATAACCTGCCTATGGGGGACATATAGCTGCCTATGGGGGACATTAAACTGCCTATACCAGCCTATATCTGCCTATGGGGGACATTAAACTGCCTATACATGCCTATGGAGGACATTAAACTGCCTATGTAATTTTATTGGTATCTATTTTTATTTTTAAAATTCATCAGTTGCCGCTGCGTTTTCCATCCTAGGCTTATACTCGAGTCAATAAGCTTTCCTGGTTTTTGTGGCAAAAGTAGGTACCTCGGCTTATACTCGGGTCGGCTTATACTCGAGTATGTACGGTAAGTTAAATTGGGAGTGACATGTAGCTCACTTCGAATATTCAATAAAAATCATTTATGCTCAGTTGATTGTTTCTTATGGTGTGCTGTTGTTTCAATACAATATGCTGTAATTGTCTTCCTTATAGCAAGCACCCACTGTCTAATACGCTAACCATATCAGACTGCCGTGTTTTACATCTATTTCTACTTTAGTAATGACATGTAACAGAAAAATTCCATATGACAGTACCATGTGGCATAACTAGGATTTTGTCAAAAAGTCAAAGTACTTCCAGTGATTGGATGTATTAGAGATTGGTCCATCTGATCGAATAGTAAAAGGCCTACTTTTTAATTATATTCCTTTCTGCATCTGTCTTCTGCTTCTACTTGGATTTCCATTTCTAGACCATATTTTAAACAAATCAATAATTAGAATGAACTACAAAGATCTGGGTTTCACTGACATTTATGAAGAAAGATATACACTCACCGGCCACTTTATCAGGTACACCTGTCCAACTGCTCGTTAACACTTAATTTCTAATCAGCCAATCACATGGCAGCAACTCAGTGCATTTAGGCATGTAGACATGGTCAAGACAATCTCCTGCAGTTCAAACGAGCATCAGTATGGGGAAGAAAGGTGATTTGAGTGCCTTTGAACGTGGCATGGTTGTTGGTGCCAGATGGGCTGGTCTGAGTATTTCAGAAACTGCTGATCTCCTGGGATTTTCACGCACAACCATCTCTAGGGTTTACAGAGAATGGTCCGAAAAAGAAAAAACATCCAGTGAGCGGCAGTCCTGTGGGCGGAAATGCCTTGTTGATGCCAGAGGTCAAAGGAGAATGGGCAGACTGGTTCGAGCTGATAGAAAGGCAACAGTGACTCAAATAGCCACCCGTTACAACCAAGGTAGGCAGAAGAGCATCTCTGAACGCACAGTACGGCGAACTTTGAGGCAGATGGGCTACAGCAGCAGAAGACCACACCGGGTGCCACTCCTTTCAGCTAAGAACAGGAAACTGAGGCTCCAATTTGCCCAAGCTCATCGAAATTGGACAGTAGAAGATTGGAAAAAACGTTGCCTGGTCTGATGAGTCTCGATTTCTGCTGCGACATTCGGATGGTAGGGTCAGAATTTGGCGTCAACAACATGAAAGCATGGATCCATCCTGCTTTGTATCAACGGTTCAGGCTGGTGGTGGTGGTGTCATGGTGTGGAGAATATTTTCTTGGCACTCTTTGGGCCCCTTGGTACCAATTGAGCATCGTTGCAACACCTTGTGGAATCTATGCCACGAAGAATTGAGGCAGTTCTGAAGGCAAAAGGGGGTCCAACCCGTTACTAGCATGGTGTACCTAATAAAGTGGCCGGTGAGTGTATATACAGTTTTTTAACAAAATAAATTGTTACAGATTTTAGTAGTGACAAAGGCAAACATTTTAAACTAACTTAAAAGAGGATGTTTGACATTTCATGATATGTTTTAGTAAATACATGTGTTTCCTGTGAAATAATTTTAGAGCGACGTTTCTTATAATTCTGTGTTGTGCTGCTCATCTGTTTTAGCTTATTCAAAATTTATTACTGAAAATGTCAGCTGGGCGTTACCATTTGGGGGTGAGTGCCAGCACAGCTTAACATTGTCCACTGAGTGCTGGCAGAGTCTGTGTGCTGAGTCACACAGCTGGAAAACTAGGATGGTAACTGGAAGGGTAAAACTAGCTGATTCAGTAATATATTTGTACAAGGAATAACAGAGGAATAGCTCAACACAGAATTTATAAAAGAAGATGCTTCAGAATTATTTCACAGAGAACACAAGGATTTACTAAAGCAGATGTCATGGATCCTCTTTAATCCTGTGCATGCTTTATGTATTTTGTGATGAATAAAGGGATCCATGTGCTTCACACTTTACATTGTACATCACATGCCATTTATGGTATCCACTAGGATACCATAAAAAAAACTGTACCTTAACATGTACTATGTTGACTCTATTTGCCAAAAAGTTCACGCAATCTGTATCAGACACAAAAGCATTGCAGATTAACCATGCTATTGCATCTGGCACAGACAGTGTGAACTTTCAGCAAATAGAGCCAACATGGTTCAAATAACTGAACAGTACCTTTGGTGCATTATTCTTAATGGCTTTGCTATGGTACATGTCGGGTTACCGTTACACATTATCCTGACAAATACTGTACCAGAATTTGAGTCTAAAATGTGATTTGCTTAGTCCTTTATAGAGCAAAAAATTGGGCAAACATCCATTTTGTGGGCTTATATAAGATGGTTCCATGTTCTATCCCATTTTATTGTCTGAAATGAATAAGAAGCAAATTGTAAAATACAATGTTGCCGGGATATGATATTTTAATGCACATTGTTTCACATATGCCCTTTAAAAAGTAATACGAGCCAGTTTTAACAGCTTTTATATACTGATTCAAAGTTCTGTGAACCTGCTTAAATGGGCCAAATATCTTTTGTATTTACGGACAATTAGACAGTCTCAACAGCAGAAAATATATTTTGGATTTTCACATGGCCAAGTGCTGTCTACTGTGAATGGCTCTCTATAGAGTCCGAGCAATAAGAATTTTAGTGAATTAAACTTTCAACCAATTTTTGTGATTATGATACAAGAACAATCCTAAACTGTCTACCAAAAGTGTATAGTAAAGCTGGCTGCTGATATTTGCTGATACTGCTTCCATGTGAATTGTATTGATTCCTCAGACTCTCCTATGTCTGTGGAAACTGCATAATTGTGATTGATGGATTATCAAAAAATTCTATTACATTGTTATTATTACAATATATGATAACATTATCAGCATAAAACAAATATAAGACAATTTTAACATTAAATAAAAAGAATAAAGTAACCCTTTAAAGTGTACAAGAAAGAGGCCATTACCTAAGCAGTTCTGCTTTATTTAAGTGGCATTTATTTACAGAAAATGAACATTTCCTTTATTGCAGATGGGCTCTGAGCTGTAGGCATATTTATGGTAAAAAAAAATTTGCAATACAAGGATGTAAAAAATTTGTCGTTGATAGCCCACAAGGCATTTTTATTTCATGTTATCTGAAATATAGTGGAAGAAGTGAAAAACATGATGTAGATATTCAAATGATAACGTTGCTATTGACCTCTGGATCTCACGCTGTACATTCTATTATTTATAGCAGAATGAAAATGTTTGTACTTTCTTCCCTCTGAGTTTACTGTATGACTTGAATGTCCTTGAAATTCCTAATTTAAGCAATATTATACAATGTTTCCAACTGAAATAAATCTTGAAAATTTGCAAATGCAAATGTTTGTTATTGCTCAAAGAATCCATTTTAGCCAGTTCATTATTGTACGCAGTTATTCTTGCTTTAATATGGAAATGCGGTTCTCCTACTATGGGGCACTTTTTTAAATTCTAGAAACCACAGCAGCTGAGGTTTGCAAGCACTATCGTATCAAAAAAGACAAAAATGAGCCAGCTCATTTATTAACAACTGACAAAAGATACTGGTGCAAATTGTTGTGGCTGTAATGTAAAAAGTAAATTCTCCAACACCGAAACGATTTACTGCCACATGCAGCCTGCATTAAAGACGATACAAACCTCAAAGTAAGGGGACATTCAAGCTACCTTGTTGATAACTTTTCTACATTTATAAAATAAGAGTTTTTAGTGCACACTTGGATCAAAGTGTGAATGCCCACCTACCACGTTAGGATAACTTTGGTCCCTATCTCTAGATGCCTGTTTCTTTGCTCCAAGGCTTCATGCATTCGGGGCAACAGGTACCACTTACTTTGATTAAAAGGAACTGAAAGCATATAGATTGAGCTTACTTCCAAGATGGATGCAGTAATTCTTCAAAATGAAAGACAAAAATTAGGCAGTACTTTCATTTACAACTAACAAAGACGTTGGTAGAGGCTGTTGTGGCTTTATTGCAACTGCAAAAAGCATTTAAAGGAGTGGCTGCCTCCATCTTGGCTGAGCTCTCCACCTATCAGAATGGAACCTGTTGCCTTGAATGAATGGAGGCTCTGACCAAAGGGAAAGGCAAGTTTAGAGATACAGAAATTATGAGGTTACCTTGATATTGTAGGTGGGCATAAAATTTTTTATTAAAATTTGCACTTAAAACCTTTATTTTAAAGATGAAGAAAGTATAGCAGTGATGTCATTTAAATATTCCATGAATTCAATGTTACTATGGGTTTTTCTACCAGCTTGGTGAGGCTGTACGTAGTTTTTGTGGTATCAGCAGTAGTTTACCCTTTATTCATCACATTTTAGTCCCCAATGGCTCTGTTCTTTTTCTAATGTTTAAACTGGATTATTACGGATGTAGCTATCTTTACTACATATCATTTTCATTTAATTGTTTTTAAAATCTCCGTCCTATTAGACTGTGTCATGGCAACCATCCATACCCCATGATCATGTTGCGGGAGTGTCAATGGGGGACAAAGGGAGCCTTTTCCCACTTTGAACGATCAAGATGCCACAGCCATAACAGACTATGTCATCTGGTGGATTAAACAGCCAGGATCCAAATTGTTGCATTAGAAGCTCAGCTAAACATTACAGCTAGGTTCTGCTGTTGATCATGTGCACAGTGTCTCTGCCAATACCATTTTATCATCATAAAAGTATAGCACTTGACAACTCATACAGGGGTCTGTGGGGTCTCATTTTTATGTGAGAGTCTCCCAGACATTCGAGGAAAGTTGACAGGTATGCAACAAACCAATTGTCATGCAAAGCTGCCCCTCCAAAAAGTGGACCCTGGATTGGATCTCCCCATCACTCCTCCCCAGCTACCCTGTTTCCCCGAAAATAAGACATCCCCTGAAAATAGGGCGTAGTGCATTTTTGTTTATGCAATTCAGAGTTTGGCTGCTTATGCTGATGTTTATGATAAAATCGCTACAGTATATTAATACATGTTGATTTTTTGTTCAACAATAAATGTGAATTCTTGTTCATGGAAAAATAAGACATTCCCTAAAATAAGTCTTAGCTCATATTTAGGAGAAAAAATTAATATAGGACACTGTCTTATTTTCAGGGAAACAGGGTATGCCACTACCCGCCATTTAGCATGGTCTGTACTGCAGCAGTCTTTAGTTTGTAGGACATTTTGACTTCAGTTTTGTCTTCAGTAAATAAAATGAATACGCTTTTTTGTGTTGAGGTCGTGTACATAATGTGTAATCGAATAGATTTTATTTGACTTAAAATTTTATTCTCATCTGAGAAAATAGGATTCTGCAACATGGTCCAATTTCCATATATTAAAACCCCCCGTTTGTGGGGTAAATTGGACATGTGAGTCACACCTCTTTGTCCACAGTAGAGACATAGGGCCACATGTATGAAAACTGTCTAGTTGTAAAATTCACTTTGTTGCCCATAGCAACCAATCAGAGCGCCCTCTCATTTTTCCAGAGGACTATATGAAATGAAAGGGGTACTCTGATTGGTTGCAAAATGAGCTTTAGACCTAGGCAGTATTCATGCATGTGGCCCATAATTCTTGCATCAGCTGGAAAATTCTCTCTTACTGTGACAGTGCAGCAGTAAGAGCATTATTAAAGGTGAGATAAGTATTAGAGGCGCAGCAAACACATTTCTTCGCCTGAGACCTTTCCTTGAAACAAATATCCACTTTTTTTTTTTAACCATGAAAATTTTTATTGACTTTTGTAAATACAGTGGATAAGGGAAGACATAAGGGAGAAAGGGCTGAAAAGCCTAATAAACATAAAGCGAACAATATAACAGAGAACATGTTGTCATGGTCACAGAAATATTAGTTACAATAAGAAATTCAAATATCCACTTTTATTAGGTAGGCAGATCAGGTTATTGATGAGTGTTCCAATCTCAGACATAAAGGCATATCCACAGAACATGATGTTTTTATAACTCCCATTCTTTTCTGTAAGGGCATGTTCACATGTAATTGAGGGATGTATTTTGGTCCATAATTGCCAGAGAGCTATGAATTACCTCCGTCTTCCCTGACACGTATTGAACGCCGGGGAAAGAAGTGACATGAAAACCTGCTTCACATATTCCTAGACTGCCTATCTAAGTTTACACTGTCCAACTTTTAGACAGCAATAATAAATGTGGGCCAGTATATTTAGTCACAGTTATACAGTCACTCACTTTGCTTTAAGAAAGGTAAAAGTAGCAAAGGTTTTAAAGGTGAAGTACAAGGAAATATGCACTAATACTATTCAAACCATATGGAAATAAATAGGGCACTACAATGATCTCAACATATTTTTTTTTGTTTAGGGCTAATATATGTTGTTTTGAAAGGGAGAACTCTCTAGTACACTGTTTATTTTTTTGAAAACTCTTTATACTGTGCTATTATTTGGGGGACACTCTCTGTGTGATAATATTATTTAAGGGGGCCACTATCACAGAATGGGGGGACTTGTATTTATACAGGTAATCTGTTGTAAAAGCTAAGAACCAAACCAATAGGACAACACACTCTCTAAGAGAAATCTTCTTGGTGGTCTACACTGGGTGGAGACAAAAGGAAAATTGAAAAACTGCAATCAAAGAAGATGCCACCTGCGACTTATTGGATGTAATTGCTTGTGTATGGCTGCAATTTGGACTCTATAAAAAGGTAAGACCATTTATGTTCATTAAAAAAACAACTGCCAGCATATATTTGCCATTCCTTAGGTCACACTGGGAACTGTAGTTCTACACTGTACAAACTTCAGTTTATATAGTGTAATTCCTCATCGTTTGGATGCCATCTTGGCCCATCCTGGGGGTTTCGTAGCTCATGGATCATCGCTTTGGTAAGTGGAATGGCATTTGGACACAGAGATTCTCTTCATATCTGGCCTCGGTTAGCTATATTGCTCAGTCACAGTTTGCAGAAATCAAACAAACAAAATCCTAGGCTGTCTAGCCAATAACTTAAATTTGTGGAAGCCCTCTCTACCTGTGGTCTGGAACTAACATCCAGCCCCACAAACACTAATTTTACGACTCTCCAACTGGTTCAGGTTCCCTCAAGCTCTTCTGATCACCTCCCTGATCACCTGAAGTACCAGGCCTCTAATAGATCTTCAGAGACTTACCAAAATCCTGTCCTGGAACAAGGGAAGTTGGCAGATCTCCTGTGTTACTCCACCTTGTGGCAGAAACATGAAATCATCTGTGGTCGCTCTGCCAAATTAGCTATACCCCTAATAAAAATTGTTGTCTCTCCATAAGTGGCCAAAGTGCAACATCTGGAATCCCCTTCAGGCAATATTCTAGAAATAGAGAATGTGATACACCATACTCGATACTGATACAAGGAGGCACTCTGTCTTGTAAATCATGTGTATTGATACTATCAGACCTGCACAAAGAGTATCATTTACACAGGATAATAGGAACCAGGAGTCACAAAATCGAGGGAGCTCCCCTATGAACCTTCACCTATAGAGTGAGAAGGCAATGAGTGGCAAAACAGCACCAGTAGGCCTCTGGGTTAAAACACTGGCAGACCTACATGAATTTTCTCTGAAGAAGATGTTTGTATTGTCACAGCTGCCTGTGATGGAGCTGTCTCTGCATTTACTAGGGTATACGATGAGGTAGAGTTAAGTGACTGCTTTTTGGCCTTGCAACTTTTTTGGCCTAAGCCCACTATAAAGAGGCTGATAAAGTGATACACAAAACCAATGGGCCACCAAGGACAGCACACTTTCATTATTTTGTGTAGCTATCCTATCAGCAGCTTCTTATGGGAGTTAAAGCAGAAAAATTCTTGTGCTTGTACAAGTGATTAGTGAATCAAAGCAGAAGTATGTAAGTCTGTGTATTATGTTCTAATCTGGCATTCATAGGATATTACGTGCTAGAATGTGACTTAATGCTTGCACTATGAAACTAGGTAAGAACTGAATATAAATCTCCTTCTCTGTCACTTGTTGTTTTAAATCACTCCTTGGCTTTTCTGTCTGCATTTTTCTAAATTCCCATATTAAAGGTAGTTTCCATTAAAATCCTAATTATAAATTAACTATAATCTCTGTTTCTATTGTGACTTTTTAACTTTATTATAATTGTTTTTTACTTTATTTTTTAACAGCTCATTTATGTGACTGAACTTTATAGTGGAGCCATTGTTAGTCAATGTAAGTGGTCACTTGAACTGGCAACCCTGCACTGTCAGTTCTTTTTGTATATACATGATATCTTCATTTTATGCATATTTCTTTCTGCATTATGGTAAAACTTGCAAATGCAAAAGCTGTTTATAATATAGCCATGACAGCAATGCCATATATATTTTTAAATGGATACTACAAATTCTGTTAGACTCTATTGACTTAAATGTGGTCCATCAGTTGTATTTCAGCAAGAATAGTGAAGAGTACATTATTCTGCCTGTAAAGTGGTCTATAATAGGGTATAAGGTAGTGCTATAACTATTGTCTGTATCAAGGACCATTGCATTACTAGTTATACTCTGTGCACTCGCTTTTATGACCAGTAACAAGTGGACACTGCCATTATACAAATGACAATATAACCTACAATACAACAATAGCGTGACCATATAGTGGTCAGACACCAGCTCGGGTCATCATTACATGAAAATGAATACGGCACTGATCTAAAATGGAAGCAAAATAACTACTGACATCCAGGAACTCAAAGGAGACATCTTCTCTGATGGGAGTCGATCACTATCTTTTCTCCCCATCCAGTCCAGGCTTCTCCCAGCCATGACTCATCCCTTCAGAATTTACTACACAAACATCTTAGGCGCTTCACATTTCCAGCATACTCTACCTGTGCCTCACCTGTACAAACTACCTATCCATAGCATCTCAAATGGTAAAAATACCCACAGAATGCTATGGGGCTTCCATTTGTGCACCCAGTTTTAGTCTTGTTTTGAGTCCCCATATAGTGGATAGGCACAAACCAGAACAGATAGGCAGATAGGAAGACATATGCTCCCATTAAACATAAAAAAGTAATATATCTGCCTGTTCCCCCTTGGAGCATATCTCTCTCTTAGGGACACTGCTCTCAGCATTTTGTAGGCCAGAAGCTTAAAGCAGGGTGCCTTAGGTTTCCACCTTAGAATACAAAGTGGTGCAGACATGATGTCATTATTACATCATGTTGCTTGCGTTCATACAAGTAGTCGGTGGGCAGGATGCCGATGTCTTCTTGTTCCACCGTAGGTTTTTAACTATCTATGCACCCCATGGACACTCATAAAGTTGAAAGCCTGCACCAGAACTTGGGCCCCCCAGTTGGGCAGATTACCTGTCCAGGTCTGCATACGGCTATTTTACGTTAACTAGAAGTGACGTTGCACTGAAAGTGACTGCCAAACCAGAAGTGGATTTTTTAGAGAATACAAGGACTAGAGATGGGCGAATTTCCAACAAAATCCGCTTCGGTCTGAATTACTTTGGGATGAATCGCATTAAAAAACAGCTATTTCCTGGCTGCACAGAGCCTGTAGGGGTGAGCAAAAGTAGAAATTGTGCCATGCTTAAATAGCAAGGGAGCTTGGTTTGGTCTTCATACAATGCTGTTTTTTTAGTAAAGACACCAAAAGACTGCTGCCGCTCTTAGAATCACTTCACTCTAAAATTCCCTGGGCACTTAAGACGGCAAAACTGAACAAAAACTGAAGCGGGAATGCAGCCTGATAAAGTCACGGCAGCGGCAGCTGGAAAAAAAACAAGTTTGGGGGCCCTAAATCCTACCATAGGCCAAAAAAACCCAGTACCCGGGTTACCGGAGCCCCCCACAGATCACAGCACAGAAAGGGGGAAACGTCACAGCAAGCACCCTGCGACCCCACAGAAACCCGGTGTCATCAAACCAGCCATGTTTTTTACCACACATTTGGGCTTCATAACCCCAAAATTCCTTTCCCCAAAGACATCTTAAAACCCCCCAGCCAAGAGTCGGGGGGTTTTTGTCAAAAACCCAAAACCCTATTTGGCAGGGCCCGGGGGGAAAGTAAAGGGCTCTCACCTGTCCTCAACCACCTCTGCCCCTGTTGGTTCCCACCCCCCAAAAATTTACTAGGGGTGCCCTGGCCTCTTGCCCACTAAAACAGTGGGGACAAAATTTTTGAAACAGTGTGCAGCAAGAGGTGGGGAAGCCCATACCCTGCCCCTTGCAAAAGGGGGAAAATTTGTGATGAGGAAAATTTTCAAGGGGGTTAAATTTTTGGAGTGGTTGGGCTCTGAAAACCGAGACCGTTGAGGTGGACAGGGGTGACAGGCAAATACTAAAAAATGAAACCCTAAATCGCATTTGGGGACCCGGGTTAAAGGGCAAGCAAGGCGGGGAAAAGGGAAGGTTGCCCAAGTTAAACAAGGAAAAACAGTGCCCCCTAAAAGGAAAATTCATCCCACTCCAGCCTCCTTGGCCCCTTTTTTCTCCCTGAGATGAAGGGGCCCCCCTACCTTCGCCGCCCTTTCGACTCCCCATTGCCCTGGGCCCGGGAACCCTTTTTCCGTTTTCTCTACTTTAAAATTTTTAAAGGAATGGGAGGAAAAAAAAGGGATTTGGATGACAACAATCTGGGATCTTGGACAGAAAAGGGGTTTTTAATTTGTCGGGGCCCGGAGATGAAATTGGGTGCCACCGCAAACTGGTGGTTTTGAAACCCAAATGGGATGCTTTTACTGCCCCAAAACCAACATTTGTACAAGGTTCATAAAAAAACCCATTGGGAAAGAGACGGAGCTTGCGTGTCGGGCAGTGGCGCAGCCCGAAAACCCGGTAGTGTGGCCGGGGAGTAAGCCGGGTGCCCAGCAGCGAAGTTGGGACCAAAGGGCCCCAAGATTTAGACCACCCACTTTGCAGGCCCAAAAGTGGGGGCACAGGGCTTACCGGGTCCCGGCGAAAAAACCAGTCAGTCCCGGAGCTTTGGGGTAAAATAAACCACTCGGGGGTTGTCCCATTTTTTATGCCCGAGGCCCCAGTTTGGGGCGAACATAACTAAATTAAAATCCGGGGGCAGAAAGAAAAGCGGCCTGGGGATCAAATTTTTTGGAAACCAGGGCCCCTTTGAAACAAAAACCAATGCATGTAAACCAAAAAAGTTTCAGATGTGGTGGCCCATCCTGCCCAAACCCAGCTACACCCCCAAAGGGGCACGCCCCC
This sequence comes from Phyllomedusa bahiana, assembly GCA_025379985.1. Taxonomy (NCBI): domain Eukaryota; kingdom Metazoa; phylum Chordata; class Amphibia; order Anura; family Hylidae; genus Phyllomedusa; species Phyllomedusa bahiana. The sequence goes on from JAODAL010004100.1 coordinate 114,952, forward strand.
CAAATTAAGGCAGTCAAGGCTTCACCACCCTGCCAAGACAACTCCCTGCTTTTCCCAAACATCTACGGGCCAGAAACTCCTCCCCCGCAGCACCATGGGCCAGCATCTTTCACCGAGATGTTTGCCCAAGAGCCCAAGCAAAATTGGTCAAGCCTTTCCCTAATCCCCGAAGCTAAACCGTGTGCTGCCCAAAATGGGGGTACTGCGGGTCCCCCCTTTTTCCCATGTGGGGGACTCTGCCCCAATTAAAAAGAAGGGGCCAAAAAACTGGCATTCACTTCGGGCCATTGTAACGAAAAACCCGGGAGTGGCTCCTCTGGACCACCGCAAGCAGTGGAATTTGGGCCACCCCCGGGGAGGGGGTCTAAAAAGGTTTCCCGGTTTCCCCCCCAAAAGCCCGCCACAAGGCAGTTGGACTTTCTGCGGCGGGAGTCCAAACCGGCCCGCTCCCCCCTGGCGCGCTAGCTTCCCGGTGGCAGCCGGGGCGCAGCAAGGTACCCGAATCGTAAAAGACGAAACCGTAGCAAAGGTAAACCCCAACGGTCAGGGCAGTCGGCGGAGATTCAAGGTCGGAAAACATAGCAAAAATTTGGGGTTAAAAAGGGGAAAGCCCGGAAAACTAAGAACAGGGGGAAATTGATGAAAAAGGAAAAAAACTTTAACAGTGGGAAATTTTTGAACAGGGGGAAAATTTTATGAACAGGAAAAAATTTATAAAAACAGGGGGAAATTATTGAACAGGGGGAAATTGATAAACAGGAAAAAATTTAAAAATTTTAAACCCAGGGGAAATTATTGAACAGAGAAAGGCCATTAACGATTTTTGATGACCCAAAAAGGGGACGGGAAAGTTTCCCCCTAGGCAAATGAAGCACCCCAAGGGAGGAAATCCCAAAATGGGTTTTCAATTTCTTACAATCACCTCCCAAACTTTCTAAAAATGGCCGGGAAAAACTTGCTTTTTCCACCCCCGTTCTTACCCCAAAAAAAGGGCGCACTCCTCCTTAACTGCAGGGCAGCCCGGGCCCCTCCCCCAACCCGGGCCCCTGATATGTGACTTTTCCCCAAACAGTAAAATTTCCACCTCCATATTTGGAATAAACTCATAAGAACAGAGAAAGGGCTATTAATGGTTTATTGATGATCCAGCACGGGAACCCCCCCTGTGTACTTTTAAGTCACCAGTGCCCAATTTTCTGCGTGACCCCTTTGCTGTTTGCTCGGGCCCTTTCATGCGGACATCTTTATTTTTTGTCAATCCCCCAGGACTAGGGAAAAAAATTTAACGTCTTTCCCACTGCTTAAATGTTGTCAGGGACAGCGGTAGTGGATCCATTTGGACCCCCCGCAAGCGATGGCAATAGCCACGCCAGGGTGCGGGGTCCCAAGGGGAGGCCCATTTTTTCCCCGAGCCCGCTGCAAAAAACGGGATGGACTTGCTGTGGCGGAAGCCTACCAGGTCTTTAAACCCCGAAGTGACTTGCTTGTGGTGGCAGCCCAGGTGTTGGGACTAAAACAATGGTACTAAATCAAAGGCCCAAAATCGGGGTTTGGGGGCAGGCGGGTTTAAATTTAGGACAGGCCCGGGAAGGTTCGTTTCAAGGGGCGAAGTAAAAGGTCATTTCACGGGTATGACAGACAAAGGGGAATTAAAAATCTTCTCAAGGCCCCAAAAAAAAAATTTTTAGTAATTTTTTATTTATATCCCTTGGGGGGCGGTTGTCCCGAGGGGGCCTTTTTTCCCTTACAAAAAACAGCTAAAGGGTGTCCCCAACTTTCAAAATTTGGACAAAACCCACATAAAAGTTTTTAGCAAACTTTTCCTTTTTTACCTGTGTTATCTGTTCATTACAAAAAACGTTTTTTTTAACTTCTTTCTTAAAAAACCCCTTGAAATCTGTGGGATGTTTAATTTTTTCCACCGGGAACAGGGGGGGGCCTCCCAAAAGGGCTTTTTGGGGTTTTTTTCTGTAATTGGACAAAAAGATTCACTTCTTCATACTGAAGAAGTTTTATAAAAAAGCCAAATTTTTTCAGCACTTTTCTTTTTGGGTTCTTTTTTGTTCTGTCCCAAAAACCCTTTTTGTAAATGAATTTTAATCAAAAATGGCACAAATGCAAAAAAAGACCTAAAACATTCTCTGTTGTTTTGGTCCCCCTTTATTCAATTCCAAAATGGGGCAATTTTAACAAACTGGTGTAACGCAAAAATGGGTTCAAACCACCAGTTTTTTACTTCATGATGTTTTTTTTTTGGTCCCCCTAAAAAAAAAACCCCCCCCCAACCCCTCCCAAAAAGGGCTTGGTATGCGAGGCTGACCGCTCGCCAAAAAAAATCCCAAAGCCACTCTCCCCGGCCCCCCCTGCCCATAAGGGGGAAACCGGGCATTTTGCCCGGCGGGCCGCTGGGGTCCGGGCCGCAGGGCCGGCTCGGATCGCCCGCCGAGGAGTACGGTGTTTCCACCCCCCCCCAATGCGCCCCGAGTCCCGGCGCTGGTCTGTGGCGCGCTACAGGGGCCGCAATGGTCGCATCAGCGACCGGACCCCTGTGGCAGGGGGCCGACAGCCCCCCCTCGCCACACGGTTGCACGGCTGGGTCACCGACCCAGCCATGCAGCCATCACGGCTGCCGGCACCGCGCGCTGCAAGCAACGGCCGAGGCTGAACAGCTGTGATCTACTGATCCCGTCTGTTCAGCTCCCAGGAGGCCGCGAGGCAGATGTGCGAGGTAATGATGTCATCGCACGCCTGCTCCGCGGCCCCGCACTCTGCAGTGAGCGGCCACCCAGAGGACGGGACAGCGGGTAAGTATTACTTTTTTTTTTTTTTTTTAAACTACTTACAGTCCCTGGCTGCCTATAATAGCCCTGCCCTGGCTATATGATGCCCTGCCCTGGCTACCTATACCCTGCCCTGGCTACATGATGCCCTGCCCTGGCTACCTATACCCTGCCTGGCTATATGATGCCCTGCCCTGGCTACCTATGCCCTGCCCTGCCTACCTATACCCTGCCTGGCTATATGATGCCCTGCCCTTGCTACCTTTATACTGCCCTGGATACCTATACCCTGCCCTTGCTACCTATACCCTGCCTTGCTATATGATGCCCTGCCCTGACTACCTATACCCTGCCCTGGCTATATGATGCCCTTCCCTGGCTTTCTATACCCTGCCTGGTTATTTGATGCCCTGCCCTGGATACCTATACCCTGCCTGGCTACCTATACCCTACCTGGCTATAAAGATGCCCTGCCCTGGCTACCTATACCCGCCTGGCATATGATGCCCAGCCCTGGCTACTTATACCCTGCCTGGCTATATATACCCTGCCCTGGCTAACTATACCCTGCCCGGCTATAAGATGCCCTTCCCTGGCTTCCTATACCCTGCCCTGGCTTCCTATACCCTGCCCTGGCTACCTATACCCTGCCCGGCTTTTTGATGCCCTGCCCTGGCTACCCATTACCCTGCCCTGGCTACCTATACCCTGCCGGCTATATGATGCCCTGCCCTGGCTACCTATACCCTGCCCTGGCTGCCTATACCCTGCCCCAGCTTTTGAGCCCTGCCTGGCTTTCCCATACCCGCCCTGGCTGCCTTACCCGCCCCGGTCCTATACCCGCCCTGGCCTTAAAGCCCTCCTACCTATACAAAATGCCTGGCCCTATTACTGTCCCTGGCGCCTATATACTGTCCCTGTCTGCCTATAATGGCCCTGTCTGCCCGTATACTGTCCCTGCCTGCCTGCATACTGTCCCTGCCTGCCCCCATATGCCCCCTCCCTGCCAAACAAACTCCCCCCTCCCCTGCCTACTTTAATGGCCCCCCCTATCTACAAATTCCCCCCTAACCCTTTAAACCTTTTACACACCCTCGACCCTGCCCCCCCCAATCCCTCTCCTTGGAGCTCTCGGGAAATGCAGTCTGTATTTTAAAAAACTCTCTTTCCAAACATGATTTGTTAAACTCACGAAAACTTACTCTTCCTTGGTCTGACGGGAAACCGGCTGACCCCCCTCGGGACACTTTTTTCCCCTGTTTGACTCTTTTTTTTAGGGCCCTCCAACTTCCCCCACACTCCTCGCCCTGGTAACAAGCATGGTGGAGGGGGTCGGCCTCCTGCTGTCTGAAAAATGCTGTTTTGGGTCCCCCGTTTCCCCCCCTCTCCCTTTCCCCTCAAAACTCTTCTCCTTTGGGGGTCCCACTCTGTCCCGCATCTGCGCCCCCCCCGACCTCCAAGTGGCTGTTGCTACCAAACCCCCGGCCCTCCACTCCCCTTTTTCCCACTTTGCTTCCGGGCTTTCCATTTTCCCTTTCCCCCAAACATCCCCCAACTAAAAACAGGGGAGACTTAAACACCCCAAACCCCCCCCACCCTGCCCCAAACAAACTCCTTTCACTCTGCTCCCCCTTTGCCCTCTCCCGTGGCCTCAGGAGCCACTCACAAAGTGGAAAACAAAAGGACCTCATTTTTCACCCCCCTCTCCCCCCTAATCTGACTTTTTCAAACCCCCCCACCCCCAAAAAATCTAAACCACAACCGTTTCCTTCCCCCAAACCATCTCCACCCCACCGGGTTTCCTTTCCTGCCCTAAATACCCAGTACGCCCCTTTCAGGAACTCACAAACCTAAACCCGTCTCACTCTCTCTAAACCCCCCCTCTTGAAACTTTTTTCTACTACCCTCCTCTTTTTAATGACCCAGACGCACCACCACTTTTTCCCAAAACCCAACAAAATCATCACCACCCCCACACAACAAAAACCCCCCAAAATAAACAGAAAAACCCTGGCACACAGACTCCACTAAAAAAACTAAAGGCTTTGCTTCCGGGAGTCCCCGAACGCGCCAAAAGAAAACTCACTCCACTGATGATTTTTCCCTTATACAAAACCACTGCAAACATTTAAATCTCCCTTCACCCCCAGCCAAACGGACTTTTTCCACCACTCTCTTTATCCTCCCTGTCCCCCCAAACCCAGCCCAATTTTTAAAAAAACCTTTTAAACCTCTTTACCCCAAAAATTCCCCCCAAAGACCTCCTCCCCCATCCCCCCCTTTCAGCAGCCCAATTTTTGCCTTTTAACTTCCTTATAAGAAAAACCCCACATCAGAAAAAGCTTCGGGCCTTTGCGGGTCCCCACCACCCCCCTTTCTCCCCTTTGGGAAAAACTGCTCCTCCCCCAAAAACTTTCTTCCCCCGGTCCTCATGACAAGCTCTCCGCTTTACTTTTCCAAACCCCAAAACCCCCACTCCCTTTGTAGTCTCGATCCACTCCCAACCCCCACCCCCCCATCCCCAGACCCCGGGGCTTCAAATCTTTCCCAGCCCTCACCCTCTTTCAACCTATCACAACCCTTTTGGGGAAATTTTCCCCTTTCCCCGCCTTTAAACAGGGCTACAATCACCCATTCCCAAAAAAAAAAACCCCTTTGGGACCCCTCCCCCTTCTGCCCAAACTATCACCCCATCTCACTGCCCCCTTTTGCTTCCAAACCCTCGAGCAGCATCTACTTCAGCTGGTCCTCCCACCTCCCCCCTCCAACTCCTTCTTACCCACTACAACCCTGGTTTCCCCCCCGCACCCCCTCTCCCCGAAACCGCCCTAACCCAAAGTAAACTAATGCCCAATTTAACTGCAAAGGGCCTCATGCCACTACTCTGTTTCCCTCCTCTTAGACCTGTCCTCTCCCCTTTGCCACTGTGACCTTTCCCTCCGCAAACGAATCCTCTCCCCCCTGGGCTCACGGACTTGGTTTTTTCCTGGACCCTCCTCTTTACCCACTATGGGACTTTAAGCGCCCTAAAATTTCCCCCCTCGCTCCACCCCCTCCCCCGGGGGCCTCTCTCTGTTGGTGTCCCTCAGGGGCCCAGTCCTGGGTTTTTACTCTTTCTCTTTACACTTTTGGGCCCTCGGCAGCTCATAGCATCAAAACGGTTTTCAGTACCACCTGATGCTGACATACCCAACTCTACATCTCCGGCCCAGATGTCACCCCTTTCTCTACTCTCCCTGGGTCCCTGACTGTTTTGTCCTCCATTTTTCCCCCTTCTTCTCATCACATCTCCTTAAAAAAAAAAAAGGGGAGAAAACCAAATCAACAACTTTCCAAACCCTCCCAAATCTAACCCCGGGCCCCCGATCTCTCATCTCAGTCAAGGCCCCTACACTCTCCCCCTGTTCCGAAAATCCACTTTCCTTTGGGGGAACCTAGACTCCCCTCCATCTTTCAAAACCACAACATCCAAACCCTTACCTCTTCCTTCCGCCTCCCCCTGGAAAAAAAATCTCCGCATCCGCTCATTCTTAACTTGACAATACAAAAATGCTGGTCCAAAGCCCCCTTTCATCTCCCGCCCCAGACTACTGCCCAAAATCCCCCTTTGGGGGGCCCCCCCAGCTAGGGACCCTGCTCCCCCCCAATCCAAAACCCTTTAAATCTGTGCCCCTCTTATCCACCTCTCTCCTTGAACTCCTCTGCCTCTCCCCTCTGTAAACCCTTTTACTTGGGTTCCCCCCGCCCGCGGGAAAAAATTTCAACTACAAACCTTTTACCTACAAGGGTCTCCCTTTACCCCCTCCCCCCCATAAAAATCTCTGCCCTTAAATTTTCCCAAAAACTCCCCCCCCAATTTTCCCCTCCTCACAAAGGCCTTTTCCCCTCCCTCCCCTTTTCATCCCCACACAACCGTATTTCCCAAGGCCCTTTTCCCCTGCTTTCCCAACCACACCCGGGAATCAATGCCCCAAAAAAATCAAAACCTCCTTCCCCCTTTCACCAGCTTTTAAAAGCAACATGAAAAAAATTTTCAGGCGCCATTTTACCTAATATTTTATGGTTTCACTACTTCCCCCACAAAAAATGTCTGCCCCTCACCCCTGTCCTTTCCCCCTCCTTGAATTGAAAGCCCTCGCGGGTTTTTGGGCCTCTCTCCCTTTGCCCCTGCCAATTGTCCCTTTTAAACACTTTAAATTTTACCGTTTGACTTATTTTATTAAAACCCCCCCCGAATGTTTAAAATGCCTTTGGTTTAATTTCGCCCTTTTTAAAAAAAAAAATAAAAAATAATAAAAATAAAAAAATCAAAATTTCTGGCCCTGCCTGCTTTAAAGGGGGGCTTTTCCCTATTTTCATACCACTTATTTTCATTTTTTAATTTCTAATTTTTTGGGTCTAACAAAACCCCGTTTGGGGAATTGATAAAGGGAAAATGCTGGAAAAGAGAGGATTCTAAGAAAGTATTTTTGGGGGAAAATTCTGTAGGAAGGGGAGTGACCCTAGGAAAAAGGACACTGCATGCTTTTAATGGACGGAGGGAAAAAAATGGAAAAAGGGAAAAACAAGGGGAAAGGGACATGGAGGTTTTGGGCCCGAAGAAAAAAGAAGAAGGGGAAAACTCCCATCAGAGATGACGTATCCTGTGGGGGGCCCCCGCCCGTCAGGGGGGCATTTTTTCTGTGTTTTAATTTAGTGCTGTATTCAGGATGGTGGGCCCCGAAATACGGGGGATTTAAATTGGGGGGTTGTAGGTTTAAATTTGGGGCTTATGTAGTGTCAGTGTGGGTTTTTGCCTGATTGTAAAGCAAAATGCACCCCGGGCTCGTGATGAGGGGGTTTTTTCCCGCACCACTTTTTTTTTTCTTGCTTGTATGTAGGGGGGGCTCCCAAAAGGAACGGTTTTGGGACATTTTTTTATGCGTTTTTTTGGCAGAATTTTTCGTATTAACTACTCTGGGCCCTTTTTGCCCCAAAACAAAATGCAACAAAAACCCCAATTTAAAAAAAGCACCAAAAACTCTCCAGGGGAAAGCACCTTTATAGGCAGTTTATTTTAGGGATATTGTATGTGGGCTGGTGGGGGCTTTTGTGCCAAAGGTGATTTTTTTTTTCCCAGTCCGGGGCCGCTCAAATCTCCACATCAATTTCTGGGAAGAAGGGAGGGGGTGTTTGCCCCACCTCTTGTTGCCAAAGTAGCTGGAAAGTCCCTAAATTTTTTTCGGGCCTCGCTGAAAAGTGGCGCTGAGCCCAGCCCCCAAAACTTGTTTTTGGGTTGGGACCCAACGGGACAAGGGGGGTTGGGACAGGTGAGGGGTGCCTTTCCTTTCTCGGGGCCCTTTTAAAAAAAAGTTGTATTGATGAACCCCCCGCTAGGTTTGTAGATGTCATTTTGGGGGTGAAGTTTTGACCTAATCAAACCCAAACAATAACCCTTTGGGTTTTCTGATCAACACACCCCCGGGCCCAAAATCAAACCAAACATTTTTTGGCCTCACTGAGTTACCCCCCGCTGCGACGTCCCTTAAATTGGGTCCCCCCCCTGGAACCTGTGCCTGCCCCCAAAGGAAAAGTTTTGCCCCCTGCACTCCCCTGTGAAGAGCCTGCCAAATTCCTGTTTAACATACTGGTTTTATTTAAAAATTTTTCAGACTCTGTTTTTAAAGAAAATAACTGAAATTTTATAAATACACCCCTCTGTATTTAACCCCCAAATGAAACCCCCTAAAAGCTTTGGGGAAACTCTTGGGGTATAAATTGCGCCCCCAAAAATGGCCCCCCGGGAAAAATTTTTTCTTTTTATTGGGATTTAAAAACAAACCCTGCTTTACTGAATATAAAAGCAAAACGGCTTTAAAAAAACCCTTGGGAATCAATTTTCGCTTTCAGAAAATTTAAACCCGGAAAAAAAATTTAATGGCAAGTGGGGGGTTAAAAGGGCCCTTTCTTTTTCTGACAAAAAAAGCAAAACATGCGTTTAATTTTAACCTTTTGGGAAAAAAAATTTTTGCTACAGAAATTTACCAGGAAAAAAATTTGTCTTTGGCGTTGAAAAACACCCTTTTAAAAATTAAATGCCCATGATAGCAAAACCCACTTAAAATTAACCCCTTTGGATATAAAATTGCTCCCGGAAAAAATTTTGTCTTTAGCATTAAAAAACACCATTTATTTTACTGACTACAATAGCACAAAAAACCTTAATTAACCTTCGGAAAATAAATTATCTACAGGAAAATTTTTGTCTTTGGCGTTTAAAACACGTTTTTTACTGACTACAATACACAAACACCTTTAAATTAACCCTTGGATTAAATTTCGCAAAAGAAATGAGCCCAAAAAATTAAAGCTATATGGGTGTTAAAACGATGTGTATTTTAATGACTAAAAAAAGCAGAAACACGCTTAATTTTCCCTTTGGATAAAAATTATCTACAGGGGAAAAAATTTTATCTTTGGCGTTTAAAAACACAGTTTATTTACTGACTACAAAAGCACAAACACGCTTAATTAACCCTTGGATATAAATTGCCCCAAAAGAAAAGAGCAGTCCAAAAAAATTTAAATGCTATTTTGGGGTGTTAAAAAAATTCTTAATTTTAATGGCAAAAAAAGGGAGAAACCGCTTAAAACCTTTTGGGTAAAAAATTATGTACAGGGAAAAAATTTTTTTCCCTTTTGGCCCTTGAAAAACCCCATTTCTTTTCGGACCACAATAGCACTAACACCTTAAAATTTAAACCCCCGGTTAAAAAATTGCGCTAAAAAAAAATGAGGGACCAAAAAATTTTAAACTGGAAAGTGGATTGAAAAACCTGTTTTTTAACTGTATAAACAGCAAAAAACAGGGGTTAGATAAAAAATTGGATATTTAATGTGCTCAGAACCCACCAGATAGCATTTAAATGTATATGCAAACTGAATTTTGGGGCACAATGGAAAACCCCCAATTCCAAAAAACCCCCAAAATCAAAAAATTTGAACGGAAGGAAAACAGAGGGAAAAACTGTGACACCCCCCAAAAAAATCGCTTAAAAAAATTATTTTCTTTTTTTGTGAGATGCAGCTTTCTGCAGCCCGCAGCAGCTACCCAAAAAAAGGTACAGTGAGGGCGGTATGAATCACAGCGTCGCGCCCCCCCCCTTTTAAAGTGCGGTGACGTCAAAAGAATCCCGCCGGGCCTCTGAATTTGGGTTCAAAACTCTGCACATGGGCATTTAGGCTATGCCCTTCTTCCTCCCCGAGTGTTTGCCCCATGAAAAGCCATGTTTCTCCACCATTTTAAAAAATTAAAAACCACTTCGTTTTCCGGGGAAATTTAAACCCCAAAAAATTTGACTTCGTTCAGAATCGAAATTTTTCCCGAAATTTTTAAAAGGTTTCCACTTTATTTTGAATCGATTCGCCCATCTCTAAGAAGGACCTTTGCTTCTACAAACAAAAGTACAGTGCTTACAAAAGGAGGCACAGTAAATTAACATACGAATGCACGCAAGACAGATATAAAATAAAAAAGAGAAAAAACTGAAAAATGCCTAAATACTTGCAAGTTGTAAATGGGGTTTCCCCCAAATTTTAAAAATTTAAATCTGCATTTTTTAGCACGTCTATTTAAATTTTTTGTGATAGTTTTTTGTTTTTTGGTTAAAGGGTTTTAAAAACTGCCCCCAAAAGTTTTTTAAAGGGCCCAAATTTTTTGTTTCTGCCGTGAGGGGGTACGAAAGGGGGGAAAAACCCCGGGAAAATTTAAATGCTTGTGTCCTTTTGGGTTTTTTAGGGGGGAATTTTAACGAATTTACATCTGTCCATCCTGTGAAGTGCATAAAACCCAGGCCCAGTGTCAAAAGTTTAATTTTTAAAGGGGTTGTCCCGGGGCAAAAATTGATTCATCTTAAACCCCAGTCCTGTTTCCTTTGGGTTTTCATTTTAAATTTTGGGAGTGTTTACGGCTTTTACTAGGCTGCCCGTTTGAAGCCAGGGGGGGAGCTAAGCAAAAAGTGTGGCATCCTATCAGGAGAGATCAAACCCGGTTTTGTAGCTTTTACGAACCCCGGGGTGCTGTTGGGAGCCCCATACAATGGGATATCAGGAAAAAGGTAGGACACTGGGTTTAAAGGACATATATTGCAAAGTGACTTTTTTTTTCAAGATCTTTAACATGAAAAAACAATCCCTTTTAAATGAGACAAAACCCCTTTAAGTCTGGGAGATAGCCCGTAAAAAAATGGTCCTCCCAACCAAAAAAAAACGGCCCCAGGGTTTTTTTGGCACCAAGTTTATGACTTTTTCTTCAGAAATTAATCATGTTGTGGACAGCAACATGTAGACATGGTAACTTTGCTATTAAAATTCCCAATTTAAAAAAAGCCCCAGAACTAAAGTTCCCGTTCTCAACAAACAGGTTCTTTTAAACAAAAAAAAACATTTACAGCTTTAAAAATGTACCCAAACAGGGGGATTGATAAAAGGGTTTAAAAATCTGGGGTCTGGGGCCCCTTTATTACGTTTTGCCAATTGGGCTTAATTCACAAAAATTTTTTTTCAACCCAAAAAAAAAAAAAAATGAACTGCTGCATATATTTTTTTCAGAGAAAAAAATTTTTTTAACTATTTTTTTGCATATTAAAATAAATACTGTCCATGACCCCAGCAGTAAAATGCCTTTAAATTAAAAACAAAACCCTGAATTTAAAATTTTATAGTTTCATAGTTTGTAAAAACCGAAAAAAGTAGACTCCTCCCCTTCACCGTTTGCTAAGGTTTGATCCCGAGGAAGGCAAAAAATTTTCTTTGGTTTAAAAACAAATCAATTTTTTATGGGGTAGTGGCAATAAAATTAAAAAAACAAACATACAAATTACCAAATTAAAATAAACCCATATATGGAGGGAAACAATTAACGTATTATGTTGTAAAAAAAAAATCCCACAATTTCCAAAAACCCAAAAAATATTGCTTCTTAGGTACCAAATAAAACTGCCAGGGCTGTGACAAATGTGAACCCCCAAATGGAAATAAACCGTTTAAAAAACATGTGCTTTTGCAGACATATTGGTGATTAAAACTGCATTTCTTCCCGTGATTCACAGGTGACATCTTTTCTGAAGGGACTTTTTAAATTTTCCTTTTTTTCTCCAAAACCCGCCCCCGACCAAATGTTTAATTCTCCCGGCCCCGGTCTCTGCAGAATTTTTAAAAAAAAAACATTTTAAAAATCCCCAATTTTCCAGCACCTTCCCCATGGGGGGGTTTTTTTAAACCCCCTAAAATAAAATTTGGAAACCCAAAAAGGAAAGCAAGGTGTTACCCATTTCCTTACAAAAACCCCTGAAAAAGGGGAAAGGGGGGGTTAAACCCCCCAATTCCCATTTTCAGCCCTCAATAAAGGGAGTAACATATATTTACAACCCCCCAAGTAGGTAGTTAGGTAAATAGGGCCCCCTTCATTAAAGGGGGGTATAAAAGAAATCCCCGGTGGGTTTGGTATATAAGTCCCATTAGTAGGTAGCTAGGAAAACAGGTAGCCGTGGTAGGTAGGTAGGTAGGTAAAAAAAGCCCCCTTATTAAAGTAGGACAAATATTTTTAAAACCCCGTGTGTGTAGGTAGTTTTTTATAGCCCCCACAGTAGGGAAGAAAGGTATTTAAAAGGGCCCCCAGTAGTTACTAATACCCCCCCAAAGAAAAAAAATAGGAAAGGGAGGTTTTAAAACTAGCAAAAATTAAAATAGGTAGATGCATAGGTCCCCCAGTAGGTAAGCAAATACCCCCTCACAGAAAAAAGTAGGCAGGTAATTTTATTTGGCCCAGCACAAAAAGTAGGTTAAAAATTTAAGGTTCCCCCGTTTGGTAAGAAGGGTTTAAAAGGCCCCCCCCTTTTAAATGGTATTATAGCCAATTTCAATTTAAAAGGTTTGGGGGGGTTAAAAAGGGGTCCCCCAAATTTTGTTCATAAACAAGTTGGGTTGGAAAATAGAAAAAAAGGTCCCCCGGTGGTAGGAATTTTGATCCAATATAGGTTGCCCAGTTTTAAGGGGTTCACGTGGTTTGTAAAAGTATAGGGCTCCCCAGTTTGGGTTTGAAAAGTAGGGGACCCAAAGAGATTGTAAGTGTATATTGGTCCCCCAGTATGTGGGTTGTTATATAGGTCCGCCTGGGTAGGTTGGTAGGTAAATAGGTATCCCTAGTAGGTTCATTGATATATACTTTCCCCAAGTTTCTTTCTTTCTTTCTTTCTTTCTTTCTTTCTTTCTTTCTTTCTTTCTTTCTTTCTTTCTTTCTTTCTTTCTTTCTTTATAGTACAGTTACATCTAGACATCCTCTATGACTGGAGTTGTTCTCTTACCCTTTTCTTCTCCATTCCATCCAGACCACCATGATGACGTCTCGTGGTCATTTCTCTTACCTGCAAAATTTACCACACAAACATCTTAGAAGTCTATTTTTTCAGCATTTCCCTACCTGTGGCCACCTCTGTACAAAATCCACATGGGGTGATAGGTGGAGAGGTTATGGGGTGATAGGTGGAGTGATAGGTAGAGGTGATAGGACTATGGGGTATTAGGTGGAGAGGTTATGGGGTGATAGGTGAAGTGATAGCTGGAGGTGAGATGACTATGGGGTATTAGGTGGAGAGGTTATGGGGTGATGGGGGGTTGTATTTTGTGTTGGCACTAGGATGCATAATGCAATTGTGGGGAGTGGTGAGAGAGAGGAATATGAGTACAGCTTACAATCTCCTTAAAGGGAGCATAAGACCATCCCCCAGGAGATTGTGCAGGGGCTATGCTCTGTACCCCCCAGAATCATATTGTGCAAGTTGAACTCCGTACCCTGCACCCCCAGAAGTTCAGCCACAGACATGACCTTAAGGGGGTGCTGGAGATAGGGTTTAGTACTGTAATTTTTTTTAATGTTCTTATATTTATACAGGTTTCTCCTTTGGACTATGTCGGACTCATTGGATTATGTCAGACCCACGTTGGATTGATTTATTTAATAAAATGGTGAAAAAGGGCTTTAGCCGGGGAGTGTTTATTTAGATAAAAGTTTTTTTGTGCAATTTGTGTGATTCTTCCTTGTAATTTCAGTTTTAGTAATGGAGGTATCTGACAGACGTCTATCCATTACTATCCATTATGCTCGGGTTTGTTGTCAGCCAGCATTAGTTTTTGTCACCCTCAAGGCTGACACTAAACCTGTGTCACTATTACCCCAATATCTAATACACCAGGGGTACTGGAAAGAGTCGGTAACAGTCAGAAGTGGACCCACTAATGTGAGGGTCCACTTCTGGGTTGGCTGATGGCTGGTATTTTTAGAGTAGGAAGGGACCAGTGCTAATGGACCTTCCCATTTTGATAGTATCAGGCTGCAGCTGTCGATTTTACCTTTGCTGGTTATGAAAAATGGAGGGGACCCCACTTTGTTTATTGTGAATCCTGAAACCGGCAACTCCTGTAAACATTACAGGGGATTCCCATGTTCAGATTCTCATTAAATAAATACATTTTTTGAAAAAAAAATGATGTGGGGTACCCCCATTTTACATAACCAGCCAAGGTAAAACTGACAGCTTCAGCCTGGTACTATCAGAATGGGAAGAACCATCGATACTGGTCCCTTCCCATTCTAAAAATACCAGCCTATAGCTGCCCCATAAGCGGACCATCACATTAGAGGGTCCTAAAAAGGCCGTGCGCGCTGCCCTACTTGACTTTTATAATGTGCAGAGGCGCCGCACAATGCAGTGGCACTGGAGCAGCGTTTAAAGGGTCCTCGCTGCCTTCTGGTGGCGGGAGGCTTCGCTGACCCTCCTGGGGGGCGGCAGGTGACCCCCATTTGCATTGGTATTGGCATGTATGAGTCGGGGTCCGTTTTTCCTGTAGCAGTTAAAGAGCTGGGTGGGATGACTGCTCCCATATTCCCAGTCTAAGACAGGATTTGTGTGGCCTATGTGAGCCTGGAGAGTCAGGAGAGCTCGGTGAGGTTCCCAGACTCTGTAGTGGACTGCTGGGCTGACTTGTTAGAGGTGAAGGGTGTTTTGCGAGAGCCTGGAAGGGAGGTACTATCATCAGACCCGGACTACACCACATGGGCGAGATTGCCATTTGTTGGCAGCAAGATTGTGACTGACCAGAGCCATTACGGTACAGCTAAGGACTGTGTTTGCTTTCTATACTGGCTGAAACAAGCTGTGGCATTTAGCTTGTTGGTCGCTTTGTCTGAAAATAAAGGCTCCCTTTTCATTAACGCAAAGTCTGCTTCTGCCATTTGGGTCCAAGGCTGCCAACAGAAATTTCAGGGCCCCATGCAGCTGAAGCGTCTGGTAGATACAAGTGTACATAGTGTTGTTACATTTAATGACTCACAGTTGACGTCTTGTCTAATGAGTCATTCACATTCCCTTTTCTTCTCCGTTCACTCCGCTATGATGATTTCTCCTGGCTCGACCCCTACCTGCAGAATTCACAACACAAACACTTGAGAATCCTCACTTTTTTATCATCTTCCTACCTGTGCCCACCACCTATGTACAAACTCTCCATCTGTACTGCCCCAAATGGTAATAATTACCCCTTTGGTGCCCTGGTAGTTAGGTAGGTAACCCCCCACTATGTAGGTCATGGGCTTCTTGTAAGTAGGTAGCCATGTAGTGGGCAGATAGGGGTAAGTAAGTAGGGGCAGCTAGGTAGGGTAGCCAGGGAGGTAGGTGGGTAGGTAGCTGGGTAGCCAGTGAGGTAGGTAGTGGGGTGGGTAGTTAGGAGTAGCCAGAGCGGTAGGTAGCTGGGTTGGCAGTTAGGAGTAGCCAGGGAAGTAGGTATCTGGGTGGGCAGGTAGGATTAGCCAGGGAGGTAGGTAGACGGATGGGAAGTTAGGAGTAGCCAGGGAGGTAGGTAGCCGGGTGGGCAGGTAGGAGTAGCCAGAGAGGTAGGTGGTCGGGTGGGAAGGTAGAATTAGCCAGGGAGGTAGGTAGCCGGGTGGGCAGATGGGAGAAGCTTATGGAAGGATATCCAAAAATGTTTGACCCAAGTCATACAGTTTAAGGGCAATTCTGCCAAATACTAATGAAATGTATGTAAACTTTTGGTAAGATTCATTCTGATTTCGTGTCAGATAGTAAGAAAAACATGCATATGTGTCTTTTTATATAGTGTATGTAAACTTCTGGTTTCAACTATATATATATAGTTAAATACATATAGCTATGTGTATTTAAGATGTGAGACTTTGATACAATCTAAGGTAGTCAGTGTACAGCTTGGATAACAGTGTAAATTTAGTGTGCCCTAAAAATAACTCAACACACAACTATCAATGTCTAAACCTCTACAAACAAAAATCAGTACACCACTAAGTGAAAATGGACAAATTGTGCCCAAAGTGTCAATATTTTGTGTGGCCACCATTATTTTCCAGCACTGACTGAACATGCTTCACTTGTTGCCACTAGAATCCTTTTCCTCCATACCGACTTCACAGAACTGGTGGATGTTAGAGACCTTGTGCTCCTCCACCTTCTGGTTAATGATGCCTCACAGATGATCATTAGGGTTTAGACCTGGAAACATGCTTGACCAGTCCTGCCCCATTACACTCATTTTCTTTAGCAAGACAGTGGTCGTCTTGGAAGTGTGTTTCGGAATACTGCCCTGTATCCCAGTTTCCAATTGGAGGGGATCATGCTCTGCTTCATAATGTCACAGTACATTATGGCATCCATGGTTCCCTCAATGAACTGTAGCTCCCCACAGTCGGCAGCATTCATGCAGCCCCAAACCATTACACTCCCACCACCATGCTTGACTGTAGGCAAGAAACAATTGTCTTTGTACTTTGTTGCCACCACACATACTTGACACCATCTGAACCAAAACAGTTTATCTTGGTCTTATCAGACCACAGTCTTCAGCAAACTGTTCACAGGCTATCTTGTGCATTATCTTTAGAAGAGACTTCCTTCTGGGATGACAGTCATGCAGACCAATTTGTTGCAGTATGCGGCGTATGGTCTGAGTACTGGCAGGCTGACACACCTCTCCTACCCCTTTAACCTCTGCAGCAATGCTGTCACGGTTCATACGTCTATTTTGAAAAGGCAATCTCTGGATATGACGCTGAGCACGTGCACTCAACTTCATTGGTTGACCATGGCGAGGCCTGTTCTTAATGGAACCTGTCTTGTTAAACAGTGGCCATGGCCACCATGCTGCAGCTTAGTTTCAGGGTGTTGGCAATCTTCTTATAGCCCAGGCCATCTTCATGTTGAGCAAAAATTTTCTTTTTTAGATCCTCAGAGAGTTCTTTGCCTTCTCAAAGGAGAGTTGCTGCTGCACTGCTGAACTGCTTTGGATGAAAGGCTTAAAAGCTAAGTAGCCTAAGCGAGTATTCTGAGCGTGCGAGTGTGTCTGTTTTGTCTAAAGTGTCATTTTGCTTAAGTGTGGGACTTAATATTGGGGGAATTTAAATTCAGGGCTTTTAGAAAGGGCAGTATTATACAGATTTTTCATATTTGTATCTGTATTTTTTATTTTTTTGTAACATCCCCATGAGTTCCATGATTGACAATGCTCTCCAGTGCACAATCTGGGCAATGTATGCCCTCCTTGACCAACAGTTCGAGGGGGCATACTGCTGTGCAAGATGTGTGCACACTGCACATTTAGAAGCCCGTATCCTGGATCTAAATGAGCAAGTGGTAACACTGAGTTCCATTGCCAACTTGGAAGCGAGTTTGCTGCTCACTGAGCAATCACTCACAGGAGGTGTAGATGCTGCTGAGGATGGTAGCATGGAGGTGCAGGAACATGAGGCAGCTAGCTGGGTAAAAGTTAGAAAGAAGGGTAGATGGAAGAGTGTCAGGGAGACTAGTCCTGAACTGGCACACCCCAACAAATTTTCAAGATTGGCGGATGAAGGGGATGTCGGCTCAGAAATAGCATTGCTGCAGCAAGACACTAGCCCTGTCTGCTCCAGAAATATGGGGAATAGGAGTGCAGGTCAGACTAGACAGGTACTAGAAGTTGGGGACTCCATTATTATTGGCACAGACATGGCAATCTGCCACAAAGACCGGGATCGTCGAACAGTATGTTGTTTACCTGGGGCCCGGGTTCGACATATCACGGATCGGGTTGACAGATTGCTGGGGGGGGCTGGTGAGAATCCAGCTGTCATGGTCCACATTGGCACCAATGACAAAGTTAGAGGTAGGTGGAGTGCCCTTAAAAATGATTTCAGGGACTTAGGCAAAAAGCTAAAGGCAAGGACCTCCAGGTTAATATTTTCATAAATATTACCTGTTCCACGGGCAACACCAGAGAGGCATAGGGAGATTAGAGAGGTGAATAAGTTGCTCAAAAATTGGTGTAGGGAAGACGGATTTGGGTTTTTGGAGAACTGGGCTAACTTCTGTCTTGGCTACAGACTCTGTGCTAGGGACGAGCTGCTCCTAAATGGGGAGGGTGCAGCTGTATTGGTGGACAAAATGGCTAGGAAGCTGGAAGAATATTTAAACTAGGGACTGGGGGGGGAACTACACATGTAGCGTGCAAGATAGTGAAGATAGAGAGCTGGGAATTAGTAATAAATCAGGGGGTGGAGTGGAGGGAGGGGTTGTAGCAATAGTTAACATGAATAGGGAGAAAGGAATAAAAACTGAAAAATCTCTAAATTGCATGCTAACCAATGCCAGGAGCCTCACCAACAAAGTACATGAACTAGAATTATTAATTGCAGAAGAAAAATATGACATAGTGGGGATAACTGAGACATGGCTGGACGAGAGCTACAACTTGGCGGTTAACTTGCAAGGTTACAGTCTTTTTAAAAGTGACAGTAAACACCGGAATGGGGGAGGTGTCTGTCTCTATGTAAAATCCTGTCTGAAGTCAACACTGCGGGAAGATATAGGTACAGGTAATGAACAGGTGGAATCATTATGGGTAAATATACATGGGGGTAATAACAGTAATATAATTCTAATAGGAGTCTGCTATAGGCCCCCAAATATAACGGAAGTCATAGAAGAAATGCTCCTCAGACAAATAAATGAAGCATCTAATCAGAATGAGGTTGTTATTATGGGCGACTTTAACTACCCAGACATAAGTTGGGAATCTGAAAACTGTAGCTCTCACAAAGGAAACATGTTTTTGTCTATAACTAAAGATAATTACCTTTCCCAAATGGTGCAGGAACTAACTAGAGGAAAGGCCCTTCTAGACTTAATATTGACTAATAGACCTGACAGAGTAACAAAGGTTCAGGTTGAGGGGCCTAGGGAATAGTGACCATAATATAATAAACTTCCATTTATCCTTCAATAGAGCTTTTTGTCATGGAGCCACAAAAACACTGAATTTGAGGAAGGCTAACAGAGATGTAAAGGAGGCAGTAAATAACAAAAATAAAGCGTTTCAGCTACTAAAACAGAAGGGCAGTGAAGAGGCACAAAAAAGCTATAAGGAAAAAAAATATGTAAAAAAATTATTAAGGCAGCAAAGCTGGAGACAGAAAGACGGATTGCCATAGAAAGTAACACTAACCCCAAAATATTTTTTTAACTATATAAATAGTAAAAAGATTAAAAAAAGAAAATGTTGGCCCTTTAAAAAGTATTGAGGGAGAGACTATAGAGTGGGATGAGAAAAAAGCAAACCTATTCAACTATTTCTTCTCCACTGTATTTACCGAGGAGGATGAGCTTCCTGTTGATGAGCAAAGGGAGGAGGTAAATTCCAACTTAAATGTTTCTTGTCTAACCAAGGAAGAAGTGCAGCTCCGCCTTAGGAAGCTTAAAATAGACAAATCCCCAGGCCCTGACGGTATACACCCACGTGTCCTAAGGGAGTTAAGTAATGTGATAGATAAGTCCCTATTTTTAATATTTATGGACTGTATAGTAACTGGGAATGTCCCAGAGGATTCGCACATAGCAAATATGGTGCCAATATTCAAAAAGGAGTCAAAAAGTGATCTAGGAAACTATAGGCCAGTAAGCTTAACCTCTGTTGTGGGTAAATGTTTGAAGGTTTTCTAAGAGATGCTATCCTGGAGTATCTCACTGAAAATAAATGTATAACGCCGTTCCAGCTTATGAAGGATCGATCGGTCCCGTCAAACTAATCTCATCAGCTGGAAGTTAGTTCCAGACTGGATAAGGATGAGGCACTAGATATATTTGGATTTTTCTAAAGCATTTGATACTGTTCCACATAAAAGGTTGGTAAGTAAAATGAGAATGCTTGAACTGGGTGAAAATGTGTGCAAGTGGGTAAGCAACTGGCTCATTGATAGAAAACAAAGGGTGGTAATTAACGGTGCATTCTCAGACTGGATCCCTGTTACTAGTGGGGTACCACAGGGCTCAGTATTGGGCCCTATCCTCTTTAATATTTTCATAAATGATCTTACACAGGGATTGCACAGTAGAATATTGATCTTTGCAGATGATGCTAAGATCTGTGAAGGAATCCACACAATAGAGGATAATGTGTTATTACAAAGGGATCTGGATAGGTTGGAGGCCTGGGCAGAGAAGTGTCAGATGAGGTTTAACACTGATAAATGCAAGGTTATACACATGGGGAGGAAAAATCCATTACATGATTACATGATAAATGGAAAAACACTGGGTAAAAGGGACTTGGAGAAGGACTTGGGAATCCTGGTGGACAGTAAACTTAACTGTAGCAGCCAGTGTCAGGCAGCAGCAGCCAAGGCTAATAGGATCATGGGTTGTATTAAATGGGGCATAGATGCACATGATGGGAAAATTATTCTCCCACTTTACAAGTCACTGTTTAGACCACACATGGAATATTGTGTACAGTTTTGGGCACCAGTGCACAGGAAAGACATTGTAGAGCTTGAACAGGTACAAAGGCGGGCAACAAAAATAATAAAAGGACTGAGTGGACTGCAATATCCAGAAAGATTGACAAGGTTAGGGTTATTTAGTTTACAGGAAAGACGGCTTTAGGGGGACATAATAAATATGTTTAAATATATTAAGAGCCAATATAGAGATCTGACAAAAGATTTATTTATAACCAGGACTGTATCTAGAACAAGGGGGCATCCTCTATGGCTTGAGGAAAGAAAATTTCTACATAAACATAGAAAGGGATTCTTTACTGTTAGAGCGGTGAGACTGTGGAACTCTCTGCCAGAGGAAATTGTCATGGTGAATTCACTAACAGAGTTCAAGAAGGGCTTAGATGCATTTCTGGAGCGTGATAATTAGAGATGGGCGAATTGATTCTAACGAAGTGGAATTCGTTTAGAATTTCAGGAAAACTTCGATTCTGAACGAAGTCGAAGTTTGGGGTGATTCGCGGGAACGAAGCGTGTTTTTAATTGATAAAATGGCTGCGAGCACATGGCGTTACATGGGGCAAAGAACTCTGGGAGGAAGAAAGGCGTAACCTTAATGACATGTGCAGAGATGAAGCCAATCAGAGACCGGCGGGATTCTGTGACGTCACCGCACTATATAAGTCCGGGCGCGACGCTGGCAGTTCACACTGCTTTCACTGTGCTGTGTAGGGAAGCTGCTGCTGCTCATGATATCTCATACTAAAGAACTAACTTTTATACAGCGATTTTTGGGGTGGTGTCACAGCTTGTCTCCGAGACTGCTTCTCTTATGCTCTAATTCTGATTTTGTGGGGTATTGCAATTGAAGTCCAGTGTTCGTCCAATTCAGCTGCATATACATTTTAATGATATCTGCTCAGTACTCGAGCACACTGAATATCCAAGAGTTATCTAAGCCTGTTGCTGTTGTATTCAGTTAAAGAAACAGCGTTTTTACAATCCAAATGCCACTTAATTTTTGGTTGCCCATTTCTTTTGCGCAATTTAGATCCAGGGGTTAATTAAGCATTGTTCTGCTGTTGTGGTCACTAAAAAAAACAGTGTTTTTCAACGCCAAAGAATAAATTTTGGCTGTAGCATAATTCACATCCGAAGGTTAATTACGAATTTTTCTGTTGTTGTGTTCTGTAAAATACACGCCGTTTTAACACACTACAAAGCTGGTAATTGTTGGCAGCACATTTCTTTTGCGCAATTTACATCCGAGCGTTAACTAAGTTTTTTTCTGCAGTTGTATTCAGTAAAAGAAACGTTGTTTTTCACCGCCAAAGATGAAATTTTGGCTGTAGCATAATTCATATCCGAAGGTTAATTACATGTTTTTCTGTTGTTGAGTTCCGTAAAATACATGCCGTTTTAACACGCTACAAAGCTGGTAATTGTTGGCAGCACATTTCTTTTGCGCGATTTACATCCGAGGGTTAACTAAGTTTTTTCTGCAGTTGTATTCAGTAAAAGAAACTTTGTTTTTCACCGCCAAAGATGAAATTTTGGCTGTAGCATAATTCATATCCGAAGGTTACTTACAAGTTTTTCTGTTGTTGTGTTCCGTAAAATACATGCCGTTTTAACACGCTACAAAGCTGGTAATTGTTGGCAGCACATTTCTTTTGCGCAATTTACATCCAAGGGTTAACTAAGTATTTTTCTGCAGTTGTATTCAGTAAAAGAAATGTTGTTTTTCACCGCCAAAGAAGAAATTTTGGCTGTAGCATAATTCATATCCGAAGGTTAATTACGAGTTTTTCTGTTGTTGTGTTCCATAAAATACACGCCGTTTTAACACGCTACAAAGCTGGTAATTGTTGGCAGCACACTTCTATTGCGCAATTTACATCCAAGGGTTAACTACCTATTTTTCTGCAGTTGTACTCAGTAAAAGAAACTATGTAGCATAATTCATATCCAAAGGTTAATTAAGCCTGTTTGTGCTTTTATATTCAGTAAAATACACAGTGTTTTTAAATGGCACATCCAAGTAAATTTTTCCTGGCCATTTGTAGAGCGCAATTTATATCCAAGGGTTACCCAAGCATGTTAGTGGGTTCATTTGGAGTCAAATACAGGGTGTGTATCATATACAGATATCTTCATTAAACAGACTCTGTACATTTTAGAACAAACAGTATGTCAGACAGAGAGGTGGCAGGCTCTTCACCTGCGCGTGGCAGTGGCACAAACATTCCGGGAGCAGGCACAGGTCGCAGCACAGCAAGGGGACAGCGCCGCAGGGGTCACGCGATGGGGCGAGATCTGCCGGTGGCAGCTCGCGGCCGTGTGGGGGTCAGCAACCCGATGGTTCTTGATTGGTTGACTAGGTCATCCACTTCCTCTCAGATGACATCTGACAACCCCAGCCAAGAGTCGGTGGGAACGTCAGAAACAACCCTTAATTGGCATGTCCCGGGAGCGGGTCAGCGGCCCTCACCTGTCCTCAACCTGCCTCTGTCCCATCCGGTTTCCTCAGCTACAGATTTACTATGTGGTCTGGCTTAGGGCCACTATACAGCGAGGATGAACAATTTGAGGAGGGTAGTCAGCAGCTACTTGGCAGCGAAGAAATGGGGCCAATATCCCCTGCTTCTTGCGGCAAAGTGTAGATGTGGAGAGTGGCATGGGAGGTCATGTTGTGAGAGGTCAGCCTTTGCATACCAAGACCGGTGATGAGGACAGCAGTGACAATGAAACACAACTCGATGATGATGTAGCCGACCACACTTGGGAGCCGGGTGAAGCAAGGGCTTCATCATCGTCAGGAGAAGAGGGTGTCAGCTTGCGCGTCAGGCAGCGGCGCAGCCAGCAAGTGGGTTGTGTGGCCATGAGTCAGCAGGGTAGCAGTAGTGGGAGGTCACTAGCCAAGAGGCCACGGGGTAGAAAACCCGCTTCGCAGGTCCAAGAAAGTAGTGGCACAGGGGCTCAGTGAGGCAGCGGCGGTAGTAGTCACTCAGTGCGGAGAGTTGGTGGTAAAATAAGCTACTCGGCGGTGTGGCAGTTCTTTGCTAATACACCAGAGGAGCCGAATATGGGTATATGTAGAATCTGTGGGCAGAAAGTGAAGCGTGGCCAGGGAGCTATCGTTGGCACCATGGCCCTGTGTCAACACATGCAGCGTCACCATCCGTTGGCCTTGGAGAACCGTGGCTCAGATTTGGTGGTCTATCCTGCCACCGCAGCAGCAGCACCCAGTGGCACGCATGCCATTGCAGCCAGTCAAGGCTCCACCACCTCTGCAGAAGGGAGCTGTTTCTCTTTGCCATCATCTCCCGGTCCAGACGCTCCTGCTCCTCGCTACTCATGGTGCCAGCAGTCATTCAACGAGGCGATTGCAAAGAGACAACAGTATGCGTCCAACCATCCTAAGGTGCAGAAGCTGACCATGCTCCTGTCCAATTTGTTGGTACTGCAGTCCCTCCCTTTCCAAATGGTGGACTCTGCACTGTTCAGAGAATTAATGGCCTGTGCCGAGCCGTACCAGCCCTTCACAAATATGTAGAACAGAAGGTGGGCCAGTCCTTGAGCTTATCGGTTTGTTCCAAGGTGAACGGCAGTGCGGACATCTGGAGTTGTAACTACGGTGAGGGGCAGTAAATGTCCTTTACGGCCCACTGGGTGAATGTGCTTCCTGCCCAGGCACACCAACAACTTGGACAGGAGACGCCGCTTTCTCTTCCACGTTGTCAAACTGCTGCTCCTGCGCCAATTTCCGCCTCCTCCTCCTCCACCACCACCACCACCATCTCAGCCTCCACAAGCATTGCTCCATCATACCACATGTGTAGGGCACAGCGGTGTCACGCAGTTCTACACCTGGCTTGCCTCGGCGAACAAAGTCACAGAGGGGAGGAACAGCAAGAAATCGATGTGTGGCTTTCTCCGCGCCAACTGCAAATCAGAACTATGGTGACGGACAATGGGAGGAACATGGTATCCGCTCTGCACCAAGGAGGGATGGTCCATGCACCCTGCATGATGCACGTGTTCAATCTGGTTGTGAAAAGGTTCCTGAAGTCTTCCACCGATCTTCAGAAGATTCTGAAAATGGCCAGGAAACTGTGCATACACTTCATCCATTACTACAATGCCAGGAACACCCTCCTCGAGTTGCAGCGGCAGAACGGCCTCCCCCAACACACGCTGATATGCGATGTTTCCACCCGTTGGAATTTCAGCCTGCACATGTTGGACCGACTGTATGAACAGAGAAAGGCCATTAACGAAAGAAAGGCGGACAGGAGTATTCCCCTGTGTAACTTTGATGTTAGCCAGTGGCAGCTCATGCGTGACACCTGCCGTTTGCTGAGGCCATTCGAGGAGGCCACGTTATTTGTCAGTCGCCAGGACTACGAGATGAATAATCTCATTCCATTGCTTCATGTCCTGGAATAGATGCTGAAAAATCTTTCTGGGCAGAGCACTGGAGACGTGGCGACTACATCTCGCGGCCACATGAGTCCGGTGGGGACTGAACTGGAGGAGGAGGAGGAGGACATTGGAGCAGAAGCATTGTCTGGTAAAATTAGTGGATCTTCTGCTCAGGTGACAGGAGAGGAGGAGCAGGAGCAGCTGGAGAAGGTAGATGGAGATGAGAAAGACAAGGCAGATGACCTGCAAGCACCGTGGCAGTATCAACAGCAAAGTCACTGATGAGCAGTTTCCTTCACCCGCCTAGTGAGGCGGGCAGTCGCCAGCAGCAGCAGCAGGACCTGGAGCAGTCCCTGAACTAACAGGTGGTGGCCTACTTGGACAGTAGTGTGGAATCAGAGTGGGTGTTCAGTGCGGCGGGGGCCATCGTTACTCCAAGGAGAACTTGCTTGTCCATGGGAAATGTGGAATGACTGACCTTTGTCAAGATGAATCAGGCGTGGATCGGTCAGGATTTCCACACATCAATGCCTTAGGCATCAGATTACATCAGCCATGACGCCTCACCCAAACTTTGAGAAATGAGTCTGGATTCAAACTACCTGCCTCAGCCACTATTCTGATGCCACCACCCGCCTGATGCCACACATCTGCTGAAATTTTCTCCATCTGCCTGCCACCATCTTTATCAGGGACTGGTATTGCCACCCACCTTCATACTCTGTCATTGTGCCACTCTATGACCTCATGCTGCTGCTGCTGATACTGGTGCCGAGACATCCACACTGTTTCATTGTGCCACTCTCTGACCTCATGCTGCTGCTGATGTTGTTGCTGCTTCAGTCACATCCACACCCTGTCATTGTGCCACTCTCTGACCTCATGCTGTTGCTCCTGCCGTCACCTCCACTCCCTGTCATTGTGCCACTCTGTGGCCTACTCCTATTTGTGCCACCTCCACACTGTGTTATTGTGCCACTCTCTGACCTCATGCTGCTGCTGTGGCTGCTGCCGTGACCTCCACACTCTGTCATTGTGCCACTGTCTGACCTCATGCTGCTGCTGTGGCTGCTGCCGTGACCTACACACTCTGTCATTGTGCCACTGTCTGACCTCATGCTGCTGCTGTGGCTGCTGCCGTGACCTACACTCTCTGTTATTGTGCCACTCTCTGATCACTTGCTGCTGTGGCTCCTGCCATGACCTGCACACTCTGTCATTGTGCCACTCTGTGGCCTACTCCTGTTTTTGCCACCTCCAGAATGTCATTGTGCCACTGTCTGACCTCATGCTGCTGCTGTGGCTGTGTCATTGTGCCACTCTATGGCCTACTGATGTTGCCACCTGAGCCTTCAACTTGTTTTTTTCCAGCTGGCGCTGTCATGACTTTATGAGGCTACATTCCCGCTTCAGTTTTTTGGTCAGTTTTGCCCTCTTAAGTGCCCAGGGAATTTTATAGTGAAGCAATTCTAAGAGCGGCAGCAGTCATATGCGTGTCATACTAAAACACAACATTGTATGAAGACCAAACCAAGCTCCCTCTGCATATTTAAGCATGGCACAACATTTTACAGCACCCTACAGGCTCTGTGCAGCCTGGAAATAGCTGTTTTTTTAACGCAATCTGTCCCGAAGTAATTCGGACCGAAACAAATTTTTTCGGAAAATTCGGTGAAGTCGGCGAATCGAATTTTTGACAAATTCGCCCATCTCTAGTGATAATATAACAAGTTATAGTGACTAGGATTCTGGAGAGAGGTCTGGATACATTTCTAGATGTAATATAACAAGTTATAGTGACTAGGATTCTGGAGAGGGGTCGTTGATCCAGGGATTTATTCCGATTGCCAGATTGGAGTCAGGAAGGAATTTTTTCCCTAACATAAGGATAATTGGCTTTTACCTCATGGGGGTTTTGCTCTTCCTCTGGATCAACACTTTAACACTTTAGCAACACTTTAGCAAATGGGCTGAACTGGATGGACGTATGTCTTTTTTCGGCCTGACAAACTATGTAACTATGTAGGTGCCATGTTGAACTTCCAGTGACCATTATGAGTGTGAGAGAGCGATAATGACAAATTTAACACACCTGCTCCCCATTCACACCTGAGACCATGTAACCCTAACATGTCACATGACACTGGGAGGGAAAATGGCAAATTGGGTAAAATTTGTCCATTTTCACTTAGAGGTGTACTCACTTTTGTTGCCAGCGGTTTAGGCGTTGATGGCTGTGCTGAGTTATTTTGAGGGCACACCACATTTACACTGTTATACAATCTGTACACTGACTACTTTACATTGTATCAAAGTGTCATATTTTGTTGTCCCATGAAAAGATGATATACATTCACACACACACACACACACACACACAACACACACACACACACACACACACACACACACACACACACACACACACGTATACTGTAGTTTTGACAGATTGGCTGCTTGCTCTCAGTGTTCATCACTGACATCCATTCATACCTGTCTTAAGTCTCAAGTCTTAAGTTTCCTTTTGTCTGAGAATGACCTACAGTATTTAACTCACTTTAACCGAATCCACTAATGGCCTCAAAACATGTTGGAAACATTTTAACTCAACATGGATCATGAAAAAGACACAGATCCCTTGAATCTTTAGTTACAAGAAAAAAAATTTATACATATATTACTTTAATAACTCTTCTAAGAAAGTGTGGTAGTTTCAGCAGTGGTTGATTTATATTCATAGTCTAAATCTCTGCTTGCCTTCTATGTTATAGTTCCCACAGAAGCTGACTAAAAATAGTAACCTCCTTATAACAGTAGCCTAATATGAATGTAATGAACATTAATCTTGTCATGCATTCTCTGTTTGCCACACTATAGAATAATTTGTAGACAAAAAAATTTAAATAAACTAGAAATAATGGATTCTAGGTACAGGTTTAAGACTCACATCAAATAGAATTCATTTACAACTTGATGAAACAATGAAAAGGATTGTTTTTAAAGTGTTTACCAATTTAGAATAAGAAAACTCATTTAAAAAGTTGAAGATTTGCACAGAGTTGGCCTTTGGAAAATCAATGGTAATGAGAATTTTTAAAGATTTACTCTTCATTACCTTCATGCCCAAAACAGAAAAGGGGGTACACAACTATTCATAAGTTGGATAACTCTCCCCATAGATATGATTGTTATTAATGTTTTATGTTGGTTGCAATAAGCATAAGCTTGTATTCAAAGGGGTTTTCCAACAGTTTTCAGTTCTTCTTTACTGCCTTTCACTGGAAAAAAAAAACAGTACTCACCAGCTCTTTCACCAATGATGCAGTGCGCCCACTCTCTCATGTATGGGAAAGTGGCTGCCTCCATTTTGATAATGGACTTTATCCATATGTTTAAAGGCTGTTTTCACCACAAAATAATAAAGAGTAAGTGCAATCACATATGCAAAAAAAGTATACATCCAAACAAGCATGCAAAAATTAATGCTGTACTTCAGATAGAAAAAAAATATATATTTTATTGAATAAACAAAGACAAACCATCTTTAACCCATAAAAAAACTTGAATATCTGACAATATTCATGTCAGATTCCTGTTAGGAATTACATCAGATTTTAATTTTTTTTTATGGATTAGAGTTGATTTGTTTTTGTTTATTCAATAAAATATTATTATTAATTTTTCTATTTTATGTACAGCACTATTTTTTTGCACAGAATCTACTAGCTGTAACAGCCGGTGTGCATATGATTTCAGCTGTCACATTTCAGCCAATCAGTTACAGGTAACAATTATCTAAAGCATGTTTTAAATTAAACACTAAAAAGTAACTAACCATTAGATGATGAAGTTTGCAGGACAAGAGGGCAGACAGACGATGGCAGAAACACAGATGAGTGTGATACTACAAATGGACACAATCTGAATTGTTGCTAGAAGTGACCTCGACAAACTATCCCTGGATCTTTTACTAGATTCTTAACTAATTCTTACTCTAACAGTAAACACCAATATTTCTACAACTAGCCCTAAAAATATCCCCAAGCTACAAATGACTCTGACACAAATTAGCAGCAAGCAGAATATAGAACCTAGAAAAAATACTAGGCTAAAGACAGCAAACACTGACAAAAATTAAGAAATAAAAGAACTTCAAGGAAACATTAACTAGCTGACTAACTCACAAAGAGCAAGATTAGACAGATCAAGAAACAGAAAATTATCTAGGACTCTAGATAACTGGATACAGAAAACCATACTTACCAGACTATTGGACACAAATCTTTCAGGACAGAGGAATACCATTAGAAGTTCACTAAACAAGATTAGACTGAATTAGATACACAAATAAAATACTAGATACAGAACATAAGACAAAAACACAAGACAGAAATGCACAGAGCTCTGCTATCAACAAAATCTCATGTTGACAAAATGAGGAAACTTTACAGAGAAGCTGGTATGTAGCAATTCCATCTCTAATAAGCAAGGTCTGCATAGCATGGTCAGCAGATATACTCAGAACACGAGCAAATGCTCTGCTCCTGCACAAATACAATCACACAGAGAAAAAGACAAAATAGCAGGGAATCTTTGCTCCTCATAACACTATCCCTGTAAAGTTTGAAAGCCTCATCCACAAGAGACATATGTCAGTCCAAAGTAGGATTCCATCTGGAATGAGGTAGGTCACTTTGACATTGTTGAATGAAATCACACAATTTATTAAAAGGTCTGCTAAGAACCTTCAATTTTCATGTTTAAAAGATATAGAAATAATGAAATTTAAATAAAATGTGTGTATTCCATGTTCATGTGTCATATACAGCAGGTGAAATAACTATTGAACACATAACCAATTTTCTTAGAAAATATATTTTGGAAGGTGCTATTGACATGAAATTCTCACCACATTTTTGTAACAACCCATCCAATCCACACAGGCAAAGAAATCAAACCTTATTATGTCCATAAATTAAATTATATGTAATAATGAAAAATGACACAGGGAAAAGTATTGAACACACTTACTGAAATGCATTTAATACTTCATAAAAAAGCCTTTGTTTATAATAATGGCTTCAAGACGCCACCTGTATGGAGAAACTGGTGGAATTTTGGCCCATTCTTTCACACAAACACTCTTCAAATCGTGAGAGTTCCGTGGATTCCTTCTATGAACTCTGAGCTTTAGTTCCTTCCATAGATTTTCTATTAGATTCAGGTCAGGTGATTGGCTGGGCCATTCTAGCAGCTTTATTGTCTTTCTCTGAAACCAGTTGAGAGTTTCCTTGGCTGTGTGTTTGGGATCATGTTCTTGCTGAAATGTCCACCCTCGTTTCATATTCATCATCCACATAGATGGCAGCAGACTTTTATCAAGACTCTCTTGGTACATTTGTCCATTCATCCTTCCTTCAATTACATGAAGATTGACAGCTCTGTATGCTGAAAACAGCCGCACACCATGATGTTCTCAGCTCCAAACCTCACTGTTGGTCTGGTGTTTTGGGGGTGATATGCAGTGCCTTTTGGACTCTAAACATGGCGTGCATTATGGCATACAGAGAGTTCAATGTTGGTCTCATCTGACCAGGCTATATTCTCCCAGTATTTCACAGGTTTGTCCACACTGAGGAGCAGAGGAGATTTAAATATAATACTACCATTATTTTATAGACAATCATCTTGGCTATTTCATACGTATATTTGACTTGCAGCTATCTAGTATATGCTTAGTTTTGCAGATTCTTGTCATGTAACTACATTGTTATCATTTTGCTAGTTATTATTTAAAAAAATCCACCTTTTACTTAGTCAACATTACCTCAATCCTTCTGGACATGCTCTTGATCAGATTCCACCGAAATCTGATCCCAGGTCTCTTCTACATGTTCGCAATGTGGCTGCATACTGGTCAACTCACTTGGGTATGGATACAGCTTTTTCTTCAACTCTATCCACAAGTTTTCAATTGGGTTGAGGTTTAGGGACTGTATACAAATAATTTAAATGCAGAATGATTGGAGGGACATTAGTGGTAGAGGTTTCTAAACAGCGGTGCACAAAAGGGTTAAAATTTGTCAGTAAGTAACATAAGCAAGCTCCTTCCTGCTGATAGCAAACAGTTATCCCAGCCACTGCTGCAATCTGTGAGAACAGAGAGAGGTTGTCAGGATTCCGCCTGTCACACCCCCAACTTTGAACTCTGTTCGCCGGCCATGGCCGTTGCTACAAAAATCGCAGTTTTGGCCGTAGTGCTGTTATTTGTGTTCGTCAGTGTGAACTTGGTCTTTCCTGCTCTGTATTCTTAATTGATTCCTGGCCAATTCCTGTGGTTAAGAATCCTCCAGTACTCTAGTAGTTAAACTGTTTCCTTGCAAGTCCTTTTTATTGACAGCCTTGTATCCAACAGGGTCTTCTGTTTTTTCCACCTTTCACCTTTGTCTTTTGTTTTCTGATCAGGTATAAAGGGCTGTTGTGTCACTTCCCCTTTACCTGCTATGTTGGGTTCTTTAAGTATCTGTAACTAGCCCTTTCTCTTGCTGGATTTCTTTGTTACCTGACTGCTATGTTTCTGAGTATTATTCTGCCTCCGGATTTTGTACTGCTTTTCCTGACAGTTACTGACCTGGCTTGTCTGACCCTCCGTGTTTGTGTCTAGTGTTTGTTTCGTCCTGTGTCCACTTATTCAGTGTATCTCGCAGTCTTCAGTTGGGGCCAACCTGTTAAGGAGTCGGGCACATCCAAAAGGCAGGGACAGTGTTGGGAACAGCGTCAGGGCCTCACTCTGTCTGTGTTTATTTGTGCGCCTCTGACCGGTTCCTCAGAGAGGTGGTTGCTAAACTATGGAAGCCTGTGTATACAACCAGGAGATAAGATCTGCTCTAATTCTGAGGGGAAACAATTTCAGAAAAGCAATATATTTGTTAATAATCTTTATGTATCTTTGCCTACGTGTTTAAAGCAAATCAATGAAATGGGAATACTTCTTAAAGATTTGCATGCTGAACAGCAGATCGTGCAGTGACACCCAGTAGCAAAGCAATTTAAGAAGGGTTTGCAAGAAGCTTTAAACTGAGACAAAATCTTTAAGATAGGAGAGAAAATATGAGAACTGTAGTCCTTTACATTAGTAATCCCACATACAACAAGCCCTGAAGGCAGGAAAACAAAAGTGCTGCACAGAGCTGGGCAAAAAAAATTAATATGGAAAACATCTACTTCCGAACTATGATGGCATTATCTATAGTTAGTTCTTAATATCCTAGATGATATTGAAGTGTTCATCTTCAGGGTAATAACTAATGTTGATCGAACTGTTCAAAAAAGTCGAACTTGATTTTTTTAGAATGCGAACCGAACCGAGTTTTTTACGGTTCATTTGAGTAAAGTTCACGTTCGACATGCGCGCTCGACATGCCAGTTTTAGCTTTATTTTTAGCTGCTTCCTGCACTTTTAGCAGCCATCCAGTCAATGCAGAGCACAGAGAAGTGTCAAAAACGTCATCGCTGAGGTGTAGGGCTCTCACTGGCTGCTAAAATCACATGACCATGTTATATATATTTCACTGTATTACTTTCTGAATGCCATTTTCAGCTCACTCTCTGTACTGTACAGACTGCTCTCTGTCTGCTTGCTTGCATGCATGCACATGATTTGTTCATTAGTGATTTTTGACAGGAAAAGCTGCTATTTAGATTAGTTAGGGCAGTGTACAGCAAGCTTAAGGAATCATAGACAGCAATAGTTAGGGAGTTTTGTATTGCTGGCTGCATCTTTCCCACACCTAGAAGCTGTTATTTGGTGACATTTGGAGGCTCACATAATGCCTAACTGTAACTGTAAGATAAACATAAATGTGAGTTATCCATATATGTGATTTATGAGGAAACATGTGTATATTAAACTTATACTAAACAGTTAATTGTAAATGGAGAATTGTGCCAAAATGGCCACTGGTCTGAATATGGCTTCTAGCATTCACAAACTGATATAATCTAAGACCATCTGCATTGCTAAAGAGATACTGTTTGGAAAGTCTGGGTGAGGCTTCATTGAATAATTGCCTGAACTGTAAATACTGTTTTGCCTATAACAATGTATAGAGATAAGTGTCTGGTGTTAGGTATCTCTCTCTACATATCAAAAGGAAAATGTGTAATGTAGGTGATTACACAAAGGTTTATTTCTGTGTAGAGAGAGAGACAATAGCCTAATCCCAGTCCGGTATAGATCAGCAATTGTTCAGTCAAACAAACTATATTTACACAACTGTTTATTGATGACAGGAGAGGCAGTAACTCCCTCTTAGTATTGTTTTATGAATACATTTGGGGGGAAATCAATACGACTCAGCAGATCCAAGATAGATATTATAATTTTTTTTAATGCAACGTTTATGGCTCCAAGTGGACATTTATAACCAGGCATGGATGGCATAAGGGGGGTTCCTGAGAAGAGGCTCCTGAAGGAAGGTTCCTAGAGGGGGTTCCTAGAGGAAAGTTCCTGAAGGAAGTCCAGAGGAAGAGGCCAGGAAGAACTTAGTTCAGATTCTGTTAGATATCTGTGCATAATTCTCCATGTGAGGAATCATTGTTTTGTTCAGGAATTATTGTATTGTTTGCTTTTTCTCTTTTGCTGCTGTGTGTTTCACAGGGTGTGGTTATATATGTTATGGTTTGATATATGCTTTCACTGTTGCTGATTTTATCCTTATTGTTTTTGTGACTCTTTTGCTATGTATTATATTAAAGTGTTTCTACCCCAATTTTACCCCATTTCATTCTGTATAGTGATGAGCGATTATGTTGACTATCGTCATCGTTTCGATAGTCGATATCGGCAGTTATCTAGACGATTTTCGATAGTCGATAACCGATTATCGCCGATGACCATTAAAGTCTATGGGAGAGGAACAACACCTTCATTATTACACCCAAACAGGGCTGGAGAAGCTGGAATTAACATCCACAACAGTCAAATGAATACGTGCTACATCTTAGGCAACACACTTAAGTTATAAAGCACAGAAAAAAAATCACACACCAATCACTATCCCTGTCTTGTACCCAGTACCACAAATTAAAAAAGTCCAAGAGCAGTATGATTTGAGACCATCATTTTACTTGAGAACTTGACATTGAATATCCCTGTCCTGGAACGCAGCATGAGCCCCAAACCGCTGACACTATTCTTTGTAGTATATGAGCAATGTTTACATTTGGGCGTGCAGGGCACCTGTGCTGGATCACTATTCTCTGTAGATAGAGCTATGTGTAACAGTTTGGCGGTGTCAGTCTTCAGTGCTGAGCACTATTCCTCTGTAGTATAGAGCTATGTGTACGGTTTGGCGGTGTCAGGCTCTGTGCTGACACTATACTCTGTAGAATTGAGCTAAGTGTACAGTTATTAGCGGTGTCAGGCTTCTGTGCTGAGCACTATTCTCTGTAGTATAGAGCTATGTGTACAGTTTTGAGGTGTCAGGCTCCTTGTGCTGACACAAAATCTCTGCAGTAATATAGCTATGTGTATGGTTTTGGCGGTGTCAGGTTCCTGTGTCTGACACTATTCTCCAGTATATAAGCAAATGTGTACAGTTTGGCGGTGTCAGGTTCCCTGTGATCTGAGCACTATTCTCGTAGTATAGAGCTATATGTACAGTTTGGCGGTGTCAGGCTCTGTGCTGAGCACTATTCTCTGCAGTCTAGAGCTATGTGTACATTTTTGGCGTGTCAGTCTCCCTGTGCTGAGCACTTTCCTCTGTAGTATAGAGCTATGTGACAGTTTGGGCGGTGTCAGGCTACTGTGCTGAGCACGATTCTCTGTAGTATAGAGCTATGTGTAACTGTTTGGCGGTGTCAGGCTCCTGTGCTGAGCACTATTCTCTGTAGTATAGAGCTATGTGTACAGTTTGGCGGTGTCAGGCTCCTGTGCGAGCACTATTCTCTGATATAGAGCTATGTGAAACAGTTTGGCGGGTGTCAGGCCCTGTGCTGAGCACTAATTCCTCTGAGTATAAGCATTGTACAGTTTGGCGGTGTCAGCTCCTGTACGACACTTTTTCCCCTGTAGTATAGAGCTATGTGTACGTTTGGGGGTGTCAGGTTCCTGTGCTGAGCACTATTCTCTGTAGTATAGAGCTATGTGAAACGTTTGGCGGTGTCAGTCCTGTGCTGAGCACTATTCCTCTTATATAGAGCTATGTGTACAGTTTGGCGGTGTCAGGCTCCTGTGCTGACACTATTCTCTGAGTATAGAGCTATTGTAACAGTTTGGCGGTGTCAGGTTTCGTCTGACACTATTCTCTGATTTAAAGAATGTGTACTTTTTTGGCGGTGTCACTTCGGCTGAGCCTTTTCTCTTAGATAGAGCTAGGGTTTACATTTGGGGGTGTCGGGCTTCTGTGCTGACACATCTCGGGGTTAAAAGCAGGACATTTGGCGTTCATGTTCCTGTGCTGAGCACTAATTCTCATGAAACCCCCGATTAAAAGTGCCGGAAAAAGGGGTCTTTCACCCCATTTTAGTTTCACTGGGCATGACTATATCTGTCCCCGGAGCCGCAGATGACCCAGGGCCGGAGTTACAGTGGGTGGCGAGAGCCCAGGCGGCGTCCGTCATCTATTAACACCATTTTAAAAAGCCCTGATGACGCAGCAACGAAAACTGTCGTGCTGAAGCAGAGTGGAAGCGGAAGTGTGAGAAAATCCACCTTCCTCAGTACACAGTCAAGACATGGGTAGCGCTTGCCCCTCCGTATGAGTGCGGACCAAATTTTAGCTTCACTTGGGAAATACTGGTGGTTAACGCTCCTGTTACACACCCAGTGCCCTTTTTCTTGGCATTCTTTTTCTCATTTTACTCAACGTGCGGAGGAAATTGTCTCTGTTCTTTGTTCTCTGTCCGTGCTCCATACTCCATGTCCTCTGAATAACCTACATCTGGTCTAGTTTTCCTGTACCTCCCGTGTACAATTCATAGGACTTTTTTTACCAGCTATTTTGTACAGCAAGTTTTTAGTAGTTTTAATCTAGAAAACACATTTTAAAATAGGATGGAAATTTCCCATTCTTTGTTTCTCTTTTTTAAAAAATATTAAATGGGTTTCCCCCAATACAGGGGTTTTATAGCTTGTTAAAGAACTTGCAAAAACAAATTATTTTGCAATATGGTTCCTTTTAAAAGTGTCCTACCAAATTTCCTGTTTCTGACAGCCCCACACCCTTGGGGAAATCTTTACAATTGTGAAAACAAATGTCTGTTAAAACAAAAAATTTTTTTTTTTAATTTGGACCTGTAGAAAAGCCCGCAATGTCAAAAGCAAAAATGCCCCCCAAAAAACAAAACATGACCCTGAGCCACTTTTTAAAAATTGTGAAAACAAATGTCCCATTAGAAACAAACATTTTTTTAAAAATAGGGGCCTGTAAATAAAAATTGGGTCCCTTTTCAAAACAGCATGACCCAAAAAAATTTTTAAAAAAAGAAATTCTCCCGCCCAAATGTTAAAAATTTTTGAGGGAAAAGCCCCCCTTTAAAAACCACATTTTTGTTTTCCCCAAAAGGACCATGATTTATTGCTTATCTCACAGCACCATGACCACCAAAAAAATTAAAAAATGACTTTCCCCAGCCACTAAAAAAAAATTTTTTGGGCAACACGACCCCAAAAACCCTTGGGCAATGCGAAAAATTTCAAAAAAGGAAAATTTAGTAAAAAGGAATATGGTTTTTGGGCACGAAACCTTGGTGTCCAATCTCCTCACAGCCAAAACCAGCAAAATGAACTGTTTTGGGGAATTTGAGAAAAAAAAATTGGGAAAGGGAAAAAATATCATTTTAAAAATAATTTTTTAAGAGGAAAATTTCTTTTTTGGAGAGGGAAAGTGAAAAAACCAGCAAAATAAACGGGACCTCGGCAATTGGGGCCCCCAAAAACATCAGAGATTTCCCGCCTGATTCCCTCTTGATGAAAGTTTAAACGATCCACTTTATCTTGGGAAAACCGATCGTTTGTTTGTAATGACTCCTCCGGGTGTGCTGGAAAGGGTCCCCAGAAGGGGCGCTGGCTGCTGGCCCGGACAACACCCTATGGGGGTGGGAGGCCAGCCCCGGGGCCAATTTGTCCATTTTTTTGGGTACCCAGAAGTCTATTGGGTTTCCCGGGAAAACATAAAAAAAACATCCGGGGGTTTAGAAAGAAATATCCTGCCACCATGATCTTAACTGGTCTCTGGGGGGTTTTGGTGGGGGGCCCCCATTGCATGGTTTTGGGGAGGGGGTAAATAAAGATTGCCAGAGGTCACCCCTTTGGCCCTTTTGCCACCCCCCCCCCTGCTGGGTGCTGCTGCCAGCAACCGGAACCCTTTGGGACTCCCATGGGTGTCACGTCGCTGGGGTTTTTCCACCGTGACATTTTAAAAAAACGGAAACAACGCAACAATGCTCCCAATTTGGTCAATCAGCAAGGTCTCCTATTTTCCCCATTTTAAATCTCTAAATTTTGGGGGGGTTTGGGAAGGAAAATGCCCGATTTTTTGGGTTTTTTACCGGGGGTCCCGGGGGTGGCCACCCCGTAACGGGTTTTTCATTTTGGGGGGCCTTAAAACAGGGTCAGTTGGAAAGGAAAAAGGGGCAAAGCCAAGCACTCATTGAAGATGGGGCCTTGAATTTTCCCAAAGCCCTGGTCGAGGGGGACTAACAAAGTCATCTTTCCCCATCTTCCTCCCCCGCCCTCCCAAATTTCCCCTTCCAACCTCTTTCCCCAAAGGGAGGGGCGGGCAGTAACATCGGTGTCAGGAAAAACCCACTTCCCCTTTTCCCCCTCCCCCCCCTCCCCCCGGGGACAAAAACCCTTTTAACACGCCCCCGACTTTTCCTAGAAGGGTGCACCCTGAACCCGAGCGCCCCCTTGCAATAGCCCCCGGGCCCCGAACCCCCTGCTTAAAATGAAGACCGTAAAATTGGGAAAACCCGTCCGGGGCCCTTTTGGATTCGACGGAGAGAAAGGGGCTCCGGTCCGCATCTGGTCCAACCCCCTCCGTCGCTGGCAGGACCCCGAAAGTTTCAGATGTCCAACCCATCGCTTCCAAACTAAGAAAACCCCCACAAGGGGTCATGCGGGCAAGGGCCCCGTCCCACGACCATTTTGGTGGGCGGGCTTCAAACTGCAAGGAAAGTTTCAGGGGCCCCTTTCACCCTGCCTCCACTCTCGGGGGCTCCAAACACCCCAAGGGCCGCACCGCGGGTTGTCGGCCAAAGGGGGTTTTCCCTTTGTAAATGGGGTTAAAAGGCCTTTTGGCTGCTGGGGAAAAAACGCTGGACATGTGGAGGGGAATTCCACCGTGTTGCCACCCCCCAACAATTGGAAACGGGTTTTAAATGGGGGGCCGAGCTGCCTGCAAAACAGCCAGGGGGGACGAAGCAGGGGGGCGAAAGGGGGGGAAAATGGAACCTTCAGACCTCGAGGGCCTCTTTACAGGCCCGCCAGACCCGGGTAGGGTCCTTTTGGAAAAATTTTTGGGCGACAAAAGGTTTCATGACATTGGGGCCAGGCAAAGGGGGGTGTGCTCCCCCGCCTACCGAACTTTTAAAGGGGGCCACCGATTTTCGCCCGTTTATCCACACCACCCCTTCCTGGCAAAGGTTCTTGTCACCCAGGGCCCGCGCTCGGTCTCTTGCGGGAGAGGCCGCCACAGCCCCCTGACCTGTGTGGGGGCGGTCTCCAAGACAGATTAATTTCAAAAAAACTTGGGTTTCCCCTGGGCCGTGATGCCAACCCCAAAGGGCCTTGGGGGAAAAAAGCCCTTCACCCCTCCCTCCGTTTTTAAGAGGGGGGGGGCGCCGAGCCTAGAGCCCCCCCTCCCCCCAAAAGACCCCCAAACCCCCCTCACCCAGTGAAACTTTTCACAGAGATAAAAGGGGCCTTTGGCCCTGCTTTCTAGTCCATTGGCGGGGGTCAAAATGGACCCTTTTCCCGGGCCCAGGGTGCAGACAACGGCCTTTAAAATTTTTGATAAAACTTTTTCTGGCCAGGGCAAGGGGGCGGCTTTTTTGGGAAAAGGGAAATTTCCTGCTCCCAAACTTGGGGGAATTGGGGGGGAGGGAGGGCCATACGTTGCGGAACCCCTCTGTGTCCCCCCCCTACGGAAAGGCAAAAATTTTTCCCAAAGGGGGAAAACCCTGGCAAAGCCCACATTCAGGGGCCCTTTTGGCCCTTTTGGGGTTTGGGTTTGGGGGTTGGGAAGTGTTTTTTCTGCTCCCAAAACCTTGGGGAGACAGAAGGCTGGCTGCTAGACTGGGGCCCCTGTACCCGGGGTGCCCCCCGGTTTAAAAAGGGGGGGAGGAGAAGGGAAGGGTGGGTCTCTGGTGGTGCGGGGGTACTCGGGCCAACCCTGGAAACTGAAGGGGGGGAGGGTGATCCCGATCATTTTTACCTCGAGAGACCCCTGGGGAGCTGAAAGGGGAAAGCTTTGGGGGTCGGGGAGGAGGAGGCGGAGACAGAGGGGTGTGCCCGTGGTTGGGGGCCCGGCGCCGGTTCTGGCTTTTTTGGCCAAGTGTTTGCCTCCATTTCAACACAATGCATTCGCTGCATGTTAACTAGAACATGTTGGTGGGTGGTTAACCACCTAAGGTTCTTGGCCTCTACTATTGTTTACGCAAAGGCGGCATAAGACATCGCTTGGGTGAATCAGAGGCTGCACCAAAGAAGGCCCAGGCTTTGAGAGTCCTGGCTTTTCCTTTTTGATGCGATAAGTGGGAGTCGGGGTTTGCCTGACCGTGGCTGGCGGAATCAATCAGCGGCCTTCTGCGACCGCCCTCTCCTTTATGTGGCGGGACCCTATTGATACTACCCCATCGTCTTCCTCCCTTGTCCCAATGATGAAGCGCTCGCAG
Source organism: Phyllomedusa bahiana (assembly GCA_025379985.1). Taxonomy (NCBI): domain Eukaryota; kingdom Metazoa; phylum Chordata; class Amphibia; order Anura; family Hylidae; genus Phyllomedusa; species Phyllomedusa bahiana. Next base: position 154,870 of record JAODAL010004100.1, read on the forward strand.
CAAAGTCTGCGGAAAAGACCAGGATGGATCCGCAATGTCATCATCATCATCATCAACAACAGGTGACTTCGTCGTCCTGACATTCTGCATCCAGGAGCTGCGGACTACAAGCAAGAGGCACTGCAAGGCGTTGCAGACCGCCCGGGATTTTTGCCGATTGACCGGCTTCCTTCTCCTCCTCTGATGGCATCAGTAACGGCTCATAGCAGACAAAATCATCCTCTTGATCTTCAAACATGCCTTCTGACCCCAACCGCATTCTGTCACAAAGAGTCTTCAGAAAATGGATTATCCCACAGTGGTGGACACGATTGACATTTGGGCTGCTCGCTTCATTTGACGGATGACGATGATGCTGATGAATGACATTTGTTGCCGGGAATGGGAGGACGATGAGGTAAAGACTGCTGAATACAGGTTGCATTGACCACTGAGTAGGACAGATTGCGACGCTGTTCATTACTGAGATTCACAGGGCCCTGACCCAGCGATGACAGGCCTGACGGTCCTGCAACCGATGATCCGCTGGCATGCGTGTTGTTGCCAGCACTGGAAGGAGCACCTTCTCTGGTACCTCTACCTCCATGTGCTACCCCCCTCTTTGCTCGCTTACCACCTGAATTTCACTCCATGTTAACGGCAAAATCACAGCTATTCTCAAATCCCTCTAATCAAAACAAAATTGCTGGATTCAAATTTAACAAATCTGGACTGGGCAAAAGTGCAAAAAACACGTATCTGTTATAGATTCGGATGATACAAGGTATTTTTGGCACCTTTCAATTCACCTGTGGTGACTATAAAATTGCTGTATAAGATATAAGTGCACGCTATCTGAATGAACAAAGCTGCAGTACGCAAAGTCAAAAAACACGTATCTGTTATAGAGTCGGATGATACACGGTATTTTTGGCACCTTTCAATTCACCTTTGGTGACTATAAAATTTGCTGTATAAGATATAAGTGCACGCTATCTGAATGAACAAAGCTGCAATGCGCCAAAGTCAAAAAACACGTATATGTTATAGATTCGGATGATACAAGGTATTTTTGGCACCTTTCAATTCACCTGTGGTGACTATAAAATTGCTGTATAAGATATAAGCATACATGCCAACTCTCCTGTTTTTGGCGGGGGGGTCCCGCTATTTGGGGTCCCCCCCCGCCCCCCGCCCTCCCGGGGGGGTTGGCATTCCTCCCGCCGCCTGCAGGCGGCTACTCTTGCTACTCTTGCGCCGCCGGGCCGCTCCTACAGGCGGGTGAAGCGGCCGCAGCGCCCGCTCAACCCCCCGCGGTCTCACTGTGCGTGGAGGAGGCGGAGGGGAGCGCTCCCTCCTCCCTCCTCCCCCTGTATGTCCGCGTCTGTAGGCGCGGGTAACACCACAGATCAGCGGCGCAGGGGAAGTGACGGGGCGGCTGCTCTCATTCCCCCTGCGTCGCTGAGGAGGTCGGGCAGGTGCTGGCCCCCGCTGCAGGGGCCTAGTAAGGTGAGTGGATTTTATTATTTATTTTTATTAGCTTTAGGGGGCTCTACCTGGCTGCTAAGGGGGCAACTACCTGGCAACAATGGGGGCATCACCTGTCAACAAAGGGGGCACTATCTGGCTAACAAAGGGGGAAAGTACCTGGCAACAAAGGGGGCACTACCTGGCAACAATGGAGGCCTACCTGGCAAAAGAGGGGGCACTACCTGGCAAACGATGGGGCACTACCTGCTAACAATGGGCACTACCGGCAAAAAATGGGGCACTACCTGGCAACAGAGGGGGGACTACCTGGCAACAATGGGGGCATCACCTGGCAAACAATGGGGCATCACCTGGCAAACAATGGGGGCACTACCTGGCAACAATGGGGGGACTACCTGGCAACAGAGGGGGCACTACCTGGCAAACAATGGGGGCACTACCTGGCAACAGATGGGCACTACCTGGCAACAGTGGGGGCACTACCTGGCAAAAAATGGGGCACTACCTGGCTAACAAAGGGGGCACTACCTGGCTAACAATGGGGGCACTACCTGGCTAACAAAGGGGGCAACTACCTGGCTAACAAAGGGGGGCAGCGACGTGGCGAACAAAGGGGGGGGTCTACCTGGTAACAGAGGGGGCACTACCTGGCTACAATGGGTGCACTACCTGGCAACAGAGGGGGCATAACCTGGCAAACAATGGGGGCATCACCTGGCAAACATTGGGGGCATCCCCTGGCAAACAATGAGGGCACTACCTGAAACAATGGGGCACTACCTGCAACGAGGGGGCACTACCTGGCCAACAATTTGGGGGCACTACCTGGCTAACAGAGGGGGCACTACCGGGCAAAAAAGGGGCATCTACCGGGCTAACAATGGGGGCACTACCTGGCTAACAAAGGGGGCATACCTGGCTAAAAAAAGGGGGCACCAAACCTGGCTAACAAAGGGGGGCACCTCCCTGGCTAACAAAGGGGGCATCTACCTGGCTAAAAATTTGGCTCTACTGGCTACAGAGGGGCATCTACTTGGCTAAAAGGGGGGCATCTACCGGCCTGTAAGGGCACTACCGGTTAGGGGGGGCTACTACCTGGCTATAAGGGCATCTACCTGGCTTTTTTCCAAAGCCGTTATGCAGTTAGGTGGAGTGGGTGTGGCTTTTTGAAGGGGCGTGGCACACCGACAAGATGGGCGTGTCCATGCAAATTTTTGCCGCGCGTGGCACGCCACGCACTAAAATCTCCTGCTTTTTCATTTTCAAAAGTTGGCAACTATGGATATAAGTGCACGCTATCTGAATGAACCAAGCTGCAGTGCGCCAAAGTCAAAAAACACGTATCTGTTATAGATTCGGATGATACAAGGTATTTTTGGCACCTTTCAAATTTACCTGTTTGGGGACTATAAATTGCTGTTTTAAGATATAAGTGCACGCTATCTGAATGAACAAAGCTGCAATCGCCAAAGTCAAAAACACGTATCTGTTATAGATTCGGATTTATACAAGTATTTTTGGCACCTTTCAATTCACCTGTGGGGACTATAAAAATTGCTGTATAAGATATAAGTGCAAGCTATCTTAATGAACAAATCTGGACTGGGCAAAAGGCAAAAAAACACGTATCTGTTTTTAGATTCTGATGATACAAGGTATTTTTGGCACCTATCACCTGTGCTGACTACAAGATTGCTGGATTCTAATTAAGTGCAAGGTGGTATACAACAAAGGTGGAATTGGTAAAATTGAAAAAACACCTATCTGAAATGTATACTGATAATAAAACTGGAGTTTTGCACCTAACAAAGAGACCTGCAGTTACTAGAAATGATGTGTATCCTAATATAAGTTTTACACTGCCCCAAAATCCAGGAAATCTTTCAATAGCAAACTGTTAATAATGAAGATATTGCAGTGCAATGTCTACACTAAGTCTTGGTGAACTTTATCCAGTGTCCTTTATAGAGCTTGTCTGTGTTCGCCCCCGGGGCCCCCCCCCCCCCCCCGCTCCCTCCCCGTGACTTTATAGCGATAGATGCTGCTTTAAAATAATCTAACTACCTAAAATCTTCCAATGTCTAATCTAACTAACAGCTAATAGTAGAGGTTTCTCTGTTGAAAAATAGTATGATTTCGCTGAGTAGTTTGGAGACATGCAGAGCACACTCCAACTATATGAAACGCTGAGAGAGACTGAGGCAGAACAGGAAGGGCTGTTCTATGTTAAAACGAGGTCATGTGATTTTTCCAGCCAATCGCAACCATACACATCCCAGTCATGACGTCGCACACACATCTCACCCTGCTCTATTCTGTAAGCTGATTGGCTGGCCGTCAAAATGTCAGGAAGCGCCGAAAAAGGCGCGATATTAATAGATTATGCGCAGATTTTTAACTAAATTATCGCGTGATCGATAAAATCCGATTACCATAAAAACCGTGCCGATTTCAACTTTGTCGATAAAAATTGCTCAACACTACTCACTGTACTTCCCTTGACGTGACACCTAGGTTGGGGATAGGATTTAACTTACTGGTCTCTTTCTTGGCCCTCTGACATCACTTCCCATCAGACATCGCTTATGGTCCAAGTCACTTTGTAGCTCCCTAATGTGAGTTGAAGCAGAAGCTATATCAGAAGTGATGTCAGCGTGATAGTGGCTTGGGCCAGAGGCAACTTTGACCGGAGGTAACAGGGACCAGTAATTTAAGCCCTGCCGGCTAGTTAGAAAACTCTAACCACAATTTAGGGGTAGGGTTAGGGTTGTAGTCAGAACTGGGGGGGCTGGGCTTAGGGTTTGGATCAGAGAGAAATAATAACGGTGAAACTAGCATTTAACCCAACATGGAGGACCATTTCAAAAAACATTACTATGGAGGAACCACTGACAGCAAATGTTACCATCTAAATTCCCCAAAACCTAAATGTGACATCTCTTACTATTTCTGTTTTCCAGTTGGAAAGACTTTAAGAAGCATTAAAGAGAAAGTGTCCCATAGATTATGCCTCTTTGCTGAGGACAGCACAAGCTAGTGTCAGACCTGCTGTTTCCAATGCTGTGTCCCTTATTCTGTAAGATGTTGGAGTTTTCGTGTATTTAATGCTCAAATCTGCAGTTTTCAGCCAGAAAAGAGTCATTCAAAGAGTCATTCAAAGAGTCATTTCTTTTTTTAAACCCCGCCTACCTGAGGCTAACCCCACCCGCCTCAACTGGTAAACCTATAGGTAGAAACATGTGAAAAACTGTCAGTGGGCGGGGCTAGCCTTTGTGGGTGGGGCCAACACCTGCTCATGAATAAGATTTGAGGGGTAAATGCTCTAAAACTCCAGCATCTTACAGAATAAGGGGCACAGTGCTGGAAACAGCAGGTCTGACACTAGCTTGTGTTGTCCTCAGCCAGGGGGGCATAACCTCTGTCACAGGTTCCCGTTAAGACCACTTGATTCTGGTCTTGTACCCAGGCTACTTAAGAAGTTCCAGAGCCAATAAGGAAAAAACTTTAAAAGTTAGGCATTTAGGTCATGATAGCATGACTCAATTAATTTAAGTCAGTGGACATTTAGGAAGACATATATGTACGTGACTGTGCCGGAAGTCTGGTATCTTTTCAGCCCAAAAACTGGCGCAGCCTTGTTTGCTATATTTTTAATGAGATGCACTCCAGTAACAGGTGCATTAGAGAGCGACCGCGGCACTTTGTTATGCGCCTGATATCGGTGGGTGTGCTGGAGGCGGCACACCACAACTGTACGAGGCTCCACATTACATGAGCCAGAAGTGTCGCTTTATAGCTAGAAAGCGCTAAATCTATGACCCGCAGTAGAACAGATTTATAGATTCAGGCGCATTCTACTCATGCATGCAAAAAAGTGGCATCTGGGCACCAAAAATCATAAAAGTCGCCCTTAGTGCTTACATTCGCACCAAGAGGCATTATTGCTTGAACATTTCAGGAGATAAAAAATTAAAGGGGTGTTCCCATTATAGATTGTGATGGCATATTAATAGGAACAGACCCCTAAAATTTTTTTTGGGTTAGAAAGGGCTCAGCTTAGCTATACCCCAAAACTTCCATGAACAAATGGAAGTCTGCTCGGCGAAAACCAGCTCCCCTTTCCCTGACCAACATTTCAGGGGGCCCCCGTTCTCTCTGGGTTATGGTGGGAAAACTCCATTAACGAAAGAAAAAAAAATATGTAATGGAAATAAATTTAGTTGTTACGTCACTAGGCCTTCTTTCTTTTCTTTTTCAGATCCTGTCTTCAAGGGCTCTGCTCGCCGACATGGTTTACCACCAAAACCCCCCAGGCGGTCTCAGGTCTAATTTTTAGCTTAACCCCCTACAAACTTTTCTTAGCACTGTGGAGCTTTTTAGTCCTGTTCCTACGAACCCCACTCTCATGAACAAAACCTTGCTTCCCCTTCCGCTATAAACCGAGCTAAGTCAACAGCTTTCAGAACGATCCAAAAAAGGTCTACAGACCAAGCCCATATTTACCTTTTTCATGCTGTACTATTCTGGCCACTCTACAGGGCAACTAAATTCACAAGGTACTCAAAGTGCCCATCACAGGTGTTGCAGACGGTTTTCCATTCATCACCTTTGCACATGGGGTTCTAGGCTCCATGTAAATCGAGCTTGGCGAAAATCCTGCCCCCCCCCCCCATATACAATCAAAGAGTTCAGAGATCAGGGGCAATGGAGACTGGTTTGTTTTAACATTTAATCCCCAATAATCATGCAAGGGGAAAGGGGAAAAAACGTTTTTTTTTTTTTAAAAAAAAAACAGCACCCCTGGGGAAAGGATTGTGGTAAGGTCTTTTGTGTTATGCCAGGCAATGACTCTGCTTGCTTCTCACTGAAGACATCTGCAGATTCTTGATACAGAAACAGAAGAACCAGAAGGGGAAATGGTACTAAGAAGAACCGATCACACCAAGCAAATGGCACTATAACCCCCCTAATTTGCCCCCGATACACACAGGTGGGAGGGAGGGGGACAGGGAAGGGAATATTCCTTGGGCAAACCCAAACTGTTGCTGTTGACGATGGCCTTCTCTGTCTTGAACTGAAAGATCATGGAGGTCAGGCAGGGGGACCTTTCAGGAAAAAAATGATACTTTCACGGGGAGTAATCCGTGGGTCACCGGAGAATGACTGGAACCCCCACCAAGGAGAGGAGCCTAAGGAGACCCCCTGCTCTTCACCAGCGCCCGCCACAAGGCAGGTCATACTTTGCTATGAGAGCCTCCCAGGTACCTACCCCTAGCGTGCCCACTTGTGGCATCAGCAGGGGCCTGGTGAGACTTTTTCACACTCTTTTTTATAAAAAAACAGTTTCACCTCTTTTCAATTTAAAACCGCAAGTGTGACCAAAATAGGGGCCAACCCCCAATCTTTAACTCTTTAAAAAATATAGGTACAGTACAAAAAATAGCAAATCCTCACTGTATCACTAAAATTATTTTTTGTTACTCCAAAAACTTTCTAAAAAATAAAAAATTGGTAGATCAAACACCAATATCAATTTTTATAT